>SJYX01024766.1:225271-253131 GCA_006410675.1 Oreotragus oreotragus | reverse complement strand
TGGACGTGAGTCTGAGTGAACTCCGGGAGTTGGTGATGGACAGGGAGGCCTGGCGTGCTGCAGTCCATGGGGTTGCAAAGAGTCGAACATGACTGAGCACCTGAACTGACTGACTATCTGGGGGCCACGATGGACTGAAAACTCAGAAGGGCCACCACAATCTCACTTATCCATGGTGACCCGGTCCAGGAACCTAGGGGATGGTGAATACAGGGGCATGTTTAGCTTGGTATATGGAGCCTATCGCTACACTACACAGTTTCCAAAAAGAGTAGAACCAGCCTAAGATGGCAGAGGGAGTCTGAGCATAGAAACTTGGGCAGTAACATGGTGGAGGTGGAGGCAGAGAGATTAGCATCAAATTCCTGTGTCGTTTTTCTGAAATCAGAAGCTTTGAGAAGATAGCATTATGGTAACTGATGGGCTAAAAAAGGTTTCAGCCGAACTTGTCTCACTCTGGGTTTTCATCTGTTGGTCCAATGTAAAGCTAGGGATGGGAATGCAGAGGAGAGTTAAAGTTGAGATGGCAAAAACATTCCCATTTATGTGCTTGATAGAAAATTCACTTTTCCTTCTTCTCCTTGTCCCTCTAAGACCAGAGGCCCCTTTTATGTACCTTCATAATGCCCTATCTTTCCACTTACAGCGCTGATCAAAACTCTTGTTGCTGCTGCTAAGTGACTTCAGTCGTGTCCGACTCTGTGCGACCCCACAGACGGCAGCCCAGAAGGCTCCCCCATCCCTGGGATTCTCTAGGCAAGAACATTGGAGTGGGCTGCCATTTCCTTCTCCAATGCATGAAAGTGAAAAGTGAAAGTGAAGTTGCTCAGTCGTGTCCGACCCTTAGCGACCCCATGGACTGCAGCCTTCCAGGCTCCTCTGTCCATAGGATTATGAAGTAACTATTTGACTACTTATTTTACTAAGTGTTTCCCCACCACCGAAAACTGTAAATGAGGACAGGAAAGAACATTCCAGGCAGTGAGAGCTTGTATGCCAAGGCCTGAGACAGGGACCAACAAGGCTGGGCCAGAGTGAAAGGAGGAAGACTTATGCAAAGCGGTGTGATCACTCAGGGCCTGTTAGTCCTTGTTATTGACCTAGAGTTCTCCCTAAGGGCAACAAGAAGCCATTGATTGGCAGGAAGCTAAGGAGTGACATAATTAGGTTTGTGGGTTGTTTTTTTTTTTAATAATAATTTATCTGGCTGCTGTATGGAGTGTGGATTGCATGGAGGAAGAGTGGACAAAGCTAGACCAGTCAAGAGGCTGTGGAGGCTATGCAGGGGACAAGTGATGCAGGCTTGACCTTGGAGATGGAGATGGAGTAGGCAGAGGATTCAGGAGTCACTTAGGAGGAGAACTAGGAGATTCAGAAGGAGTCCAGGTGACTTTCAGGTCTGGGGCTTGAGCAGTCAGTACTTGGAGGAGGAGCAGGGCTCCAGGCTCCTTTGGGGACCTTTTGAACTTGAAGGTCCTGTCTCCCAGGGTAACTGTCTATGTGCATCTGGAGCCCAGAAGAGATGGCAGCATTGGAAATAGAGAATATACTGATGGTAAGGGAAGCTACATAGGTTCAAGATAAGAAAGGTGGAGGGACTGACTCCACCCAGCAGCCACTGTGTAGAGGGACATTTGGCAGCAACTTTCCTTTATGTGGCTTCCTGGTAGCTCAGATGGTTAAAAAAAAAAAAAAATATACCTGCAATGCAGGAGTCCCAAGTTCGAGCCCTGGGTCAGGAAGAGCCCCTGAAGTTGGGAATGGCTACCCATCCTAGTATTTTTGCCTGGAGAATTCCATGGACAGAGGAGCCTAGTGGGCTATAGTTTGGATCACAAAGAGTCAGACACTACTGAACTACTAACACTTTCACTTTGGGGCTTCCCTGGTGGCTCAGAGGCTGAAGAATCAGCTTGCAAGGGCAGGAGATCTGGGTTCAATCCCTGGATAGGGAAGATCCCCTAGAGAAGGAAATGGCTACCCACTCCAGTATTCTTGCCTAGAAAATTCCATGGACAGAGGAGCCTGGTGGGCTACAATCCATGGAATCTCAAGAGTCAGACACAACTTTAGCAGCTAACACTCCTTTGTGTAACTCTGCTTGCATTTTGTTTTCTAATCTCTGTATTCTCCTGGGCAACAGACAATTGAATTATCATACACAGTAGAGGCTGCCTACCCCATACCCATTTTCTCTATATAACAGACTCCTATTATTGTCAAGAATCTCAGTGCGCCCAGCTAGAAAACTACATTTCCCAGCATCCTTTGCAGACAGGAATGACGTTGTTGTTGTTGTTCAGTTGCTAAGTCCTGTCTGTCTCTTTGAGACCCCACGGACTACAGCACACCAGGCTTCCCTGTGCTTCACTATCTCCTGGAGTTTGCTTCAATTCATGTCTGTTGTGTTGGTGATGCTAATCTAACCATCCCATCCTCTGTCACCCACTTCTCCTACCTTCAATCTTTCCCAGCATCAGGGTCTTTTCCAATGAATTGGCTCTTTGCATCAGGTGGCCAAATATTGGAGTTTCAGCCTCAGGATCAGTCCCTCCAATGAATAGTCGAGGTTGATTTCATTTGCTAAGTCGCTTCAGTCATGTCCAACTCTGTATGACCCCATAGACGGCAGCCCACCAAGCTCCCCCGTCCCTGGGATTCTCCAAGCAAGAACACTGGAGTGGGTTGCCATTTCCTTCTCCAGTGCATGAAAGTGAAAAGTGAAAGTGAAGTCGCTCAGTCATGTCCAACTCTCTAGCGACCCCATAGACTGCAGCCCACCAGGCTCCTCCATCCATGGGATTTTCCAGGCAAGAGTACTGGAGTGGGGTGCTATTGCCTTCTCCATGATTTAATTTAAGATTGACTTATTTGATCTCCTTGCAGCAATGACTAATGTGTTACAAATGAAAACTGTGGAATAAGACTCCTAAGAGGGCTGACTCAACAAAGAGGCTTATACCTTTTGCTCTTCTAACTTCTTTTATTTTCTCCCTGGAACTTGGGCCTGATGGTGAGGCTCCAGGGGCCGTCTTAGACCATGAGGTAACTTTAAAGCTTAAAGCCACACACAAAAGGTGAAAGAATGGACAGAAAAATTGTTTCTGGGTCTTTGATGACTGTGAAGCTACTACACCAGCCTGGGTGACTTCCAGGTTGCTCTGTATTGAAATTAAAAATGAACCCCTGATGCTGGGAAAGACTGAGGGCAGGAGGAGAAGGGGAACGACAGAAGATGAGACCATTGGATGGCATCACCAACTCAATGGATGAGAGTCTGAACAAACTCCATGAGACAGTGAAGGACAGGGAAGCCTGGTGTTCTGCAGTCTATGAGGTCACAAAGAGTCAGACACAACTGAACGACTAAAAAACAAAAATGAATCTCCATACTGTATAAACTACTGGTGTTTGGATTTTGTGATTTATGCAGTCAAGTGTAATTTAACTGATAGATCGTTCTTGTGATAATCAGACAAGAGAGTGAATTCAAGAAGGAGACTGTGTAGGAAAGCACAGGAAAGAATAAATCAGGTTAGGCTGGTGCATGAAGGAATAAAATGCTCTTTCATATATCACCAGAGAAAATTTCCATGTTTCCTACAGTGTTTTGAACTGGCAGTGGAACAGCCAAAGTAGCTCATCCTAAATTTCTCCCCTTGGGACTTTGTTAGTTATTGAGCAACTTTGAATCATAAGGGAATGTTAATTCCATGTATGGGAAAGAAATACAGAAATAGTGCTCATCGTGATTAAGACCTAACTGAATAATTGCAATGTTTAGAATATTTCAGACAATTTGGCAAGTGCAGGGGGTGTACATTCATTCTGCACAAAATTTTTAAAAGCACCTATACAAACCTTATGTTATTCCTGGTTCCCTCTGGTCCACCAATTCTTCTAGACTTCTGTCTCCAGTTGATTGGCCAAAGGAGTGAGTGAGGGTTGAAATTCAGCCTGAACTTAACTCCCAAAAATGTATCATGGCGTCACGCCTGGCTACCCTAGAAGCAGTCGCGCTCTTCATAATTTGTTCATCCAGAGGAGGTATCTTTTAGCAACTGATTTAGAAGCAGTTGCGCTCTTCATAATTTGTTCATCCAGAGGAAGTATCTTTTAGCAACTGATTTAGAAGCAGTCGCGCTCTTCATAATTTGTTCATCCAGAGGAGGTATCTTTTAGCAACTGATACAAAGATGTTTGTTGTGCTAGTTGGTTCCCTGGTAGATGCATGGGCCAGCCTCATTCCTTTCCTTTCTTCTGAAAACCAAGTCGATTTAGATTGCATTCAAGAAGTTGAGGACTAGGAAAGCATGTTAGGAGTCTCTCCACACAGCAGAGAAGACAAAAAATTCTTTGAGGGATTGGCACAAAGAAACCCATTACATGCAGAAAAATATGGGTGATCCACAGAAGAGCTGTATCCACTGAATAAATGTAACCCCAAACAGAAGAAAATAGCTTAATTCCTACCAAGACAATAGAAATGAGGATGTGGCCAAAAGGAGAAATTTTGAATACGTTTCTTTAGGACTTCTGTTGCTCTCTAGCAACCCCTTGTGGTACTCGAAACAATCTGCAGCCCACTGCCTCTATTCCACCTCCGGTTGTTAGCTGCAAGATATTTGAACTATAAGAAACTGAGACCTTGAACACATTATACTCCTATCCTAGGCATAAGGATCTTAAAGACCTCATGAGAAAAAGTTAACAGAACCAAAATAAAATTAGCGATGAGTCCATTCCTGTTGTTGTGCTGTTATTTAGTCACTAAATCCTGTCTGACTCTTTCATGACCCCATGGACTGTAGCCCACCAGGCTCCTCTGGGACTTCCTCATGGGATTTCCAAGGCAAGCATACTGGAGTGGGTTGCCATTTCTTTCTCCAGGAAATCTTCCTGAACCAGAGATCGAACCTGCATCTGCTGAATTGGCACACAGATTCTTTACCAGTGAGCCACCTGTGAAGCCCAAGTCCATTCCTGTACACTAATCAAACTCAATTCTTTAGGAAAACCAATTCAGTTAAGAATTTCAACCTCTCTCTTTCTCCATCTCCCTGTCTCTCTCTCTATCATCTATCTGTCTTCATTCTTCAAACATTTAAGATGGTCCCATTATACATCAGCCCTAGGATTGTGGCTCAGGTCAGTAGACGGACACAATATCACACTTTTGTAGGACAGATAAGTAGCAGATGAGTGAATCATCACTCTTTGTATTCTGCTGAGAAATCTGAAGGAGATAGGAATATATGAAGAATGTAAGCAAGGAAGTGGTGCAATCAAATGTGTCATCTGCAAGAGGTCATTCTGGAAACAGGATGAAAGCTGAGTTGGGTGTGGGCATAGGGTGATGAGAGTGAGAAGTCAAGGCAGACTGGCCCAAAAGGCAGAAAGAAAGAAGAGGAAAAACTGAAGAGACACTGGGCATTAGAACTGAAGGATGTAGCAGAGGGGTTAGGTTTCTAACTAAAGCTGACGAACTAATATTGCAAACTGGGAGGTTTGAAGTGGAGCCCGATGCTGGGAAAAACTGAAGTCAGGAGAAGGGGACAATAGAGGATGAGATGGTTGGATGGCATCAACAACTCAATGGATGAGTTTGAGCAAATTTCAGGAGATGGTGAAGGACAGGGAAGATTGGAGTGCTGCAGTCCATGGGGTTGCAAAGTCAGTCATGACTGAGCAAGTGAACCCAACAACAAGAGATGCGGAGACGAGAACAGGGAGAATTTTATGAGTTTAGATGGCTTTACGGGAAGAACTTTACGTCTGGAGTCAAGCTCCTGCTCTAATGCATTTGGTTCTAATTGTATTTTCTTGGACTGTATTTGTCATTCATTCACATTCACCACAGGGCCAAACTAATGACCAAGTTTGCTTACAACTCCCCTGCAATCCAGCTTTCTCAGATGCACAAAAATTACGTTACAAACTCTCCAACAAATCTCAAGCCCAGACTCCAGCCACCTCCTTTATCTCATTCACAGACATCAGGTCGATATTTCCCCTGTCATAAATCAACCCAGGGTCAGACATCTCGAGACAGCCCCTAAGCACCACAACTTGCTGGAATTATTTAAACTAGCCAATTGCAGGGCTTCCCTGATGGCTCAGTGGTGAAGAACCTGCCTGCCAATGCAGGAGATCAGGTTTGATTCCTGGTCTGGGAAGAATCCACGTGCCAAGGAGCAGCTAAGCGTGTGGGTCACAACTACCGAGCCTCTGCTCTGGAGCCTGGGAGCTGCAACTGCCGAGTCCTGAGCCTTGTGCTCTGCAGCAAGCGAAGCCATCACAGTGAGAAGCCTGTGCACCTCGACTAGGGAGTCACTTCCACCCATCGCAACTAGAGAAAACGCTGTGCAGCAGCAAAGACCCAGCACAACCAAAAGTTAAACAAATAAACTGCTACAGCTAAGTCACTTCAGTCATGTCTGACTCTGTGCGACCCCATAGACAGCAGCCCACCAGGCTCCCCCGGTACTTAACCTGCTTGTCTTGCCTTTCTGGCAGAAACCTCAATAAGACTGTATCTATGCATTTCCCTTTTCCTCCTGCCTATTGATCAACTCTGGTACTTCCCCATATGGTCCTACATGGCACGGTGTTTCTCTCCTCTCAGGAAAGGTAAGTAATTAAAATCTTTTTTCAATGGCATTAACTTCTCTGTCCCTTTTATAAAGTAAGGTGGTGGTTTAGTCACGAAGTCGTGTCTGACTCTTTGTGACCCCATGGACTGTAGCCCACCAGACTCCTCTGTCTCTGAGAGTTTTCCAGGCAAGAATACTGGGGTGGTTTGCCATTTCCTTCTCCAGGGGATCTTCTCCTTCCAGGGATTGAACCTGGGTCTCACCTGGCCACCTCTTCGTTATTCTAGACATTACTACATTAAAAAAATTTTTCTTTTACTCAACTAAAATAATGCTGACCCTGGAACAACATGGGTTTGAACTTCAGGTGTCCACTTATACACAGACCTTTTCCAGTAGTAAATACTACAACACAACACAATCCAAAGTTGATTGAATCTGTGGATGTGGAACTGTGAATTTAGAGGAACCTCAGGTATAGATAATTAGCTCGTGTCCGACTCTGAGACTCCACAGACTGTAGCCTGCCAGGCTCCTCTGTCCATGGAATTCTCCTGGCAAGAATACTAGAATGGGTTGCCATTTCCTTCTCCAGGGACCTTCCTTCTCCAGGGATCAAACCCAGGTCTCCAGCATTGTAGGCAGATTTTCTACTATCTGAGCTACCAGGGAAGCCCCCCCCCGCACCCCCCCACACACACAAGTTATGTGCAGATTTTCAGCTGGGTGAAGGGTCCGTACCCTAACCCTTGAATTGTTCGAAGGCCCAACTATATAAGAATAATACTAATGAGTTAGTTCATGGGATTATCGTGAAACTTATTTAAGATATGTGATAGCAGCCTTTCCACATTACATGCAAATAACTGTTATCATTAGCCTTCAAGACTCTGATCTGCTAGTAACTTTCCCCAGCAAAACTAACTTCTGAGTTTTTTCTGACTATTGTTAGAGTAGATCAATGAATCATATTCGAGGAGCATCATCGCTGTGAAGATATAGAGTTTCTTATCATAACCTGAGTAATTTCATGTGATCTGACCAAAGCAACAGATATAGAGCTTCATGGGGCTGAATTGATTGGTCTTTCTTAATGCCATATCATATCAGAACTCTGCATTTAAAAAGACAGAATCAGTAAATGACTCCCTTAATGTATATATTTTTAAAAACTGGATTTATCATCATTCTAGTTAGAGCTTTTTCAGGAGTCCATCTTAACAGAACGTGACCCTTAAGCCTTTGTCTAAACCCAATTGCTAGTTTATTAAAAAAAAAAAAAACAACTTTCCCTCAGATTCTTAGTTAGTGTTGTTGTAAACACAATTATTTGGCAACAGAAATGGAATAAATGATGTTTCGGGGGGATAGGAAAGACAATCTGGGGGAAAAGAGGGAAATAGGAGGAAAATGCCCTTTTCCAGCAGAAAATAGAATTACTATTATTCTAAGAAACAGCAGTTTCCACAGAGAGCTCTCCACAGTTTCAAGATGCTAACAAGGAAACGCTTGTCCCAGACCAGAGACAATCAGAATCGAGAATGGTGACACTATTTAAAGGAAATTTCCTCAGCTTGAGGAAATTCTAGATTTCCTGGAGCATTTGATCCCGGTTTCAGTAGCTTCGGAATAAGAATTAATTACAGTAGGATTCTGATGACAAGGGCAAGCCAGCGAGATGCTTAGGGTGCACACTTTAAGGAGTCACTTGGAATTCTTGGCTCCGTGAGAGCCCCCTGGCCCTCACCCTTCAGGAAAAAGCATTTCCATTGTAGTGTCGTTCACATAGAGGAGTTCCATCAAGCGGCTAGCCCTCAGTTGCATAATCATAATGTAGACTATTGTGTGTCATACTCCACGCTGAAGCCTGCCTCTACGGATGTCTGGGTTCTTTGCCAAGTAGCTCCCATTGAAACCTAACCAGAGTCCTGGACTTGAGGAGGAATTGAGAGCGAACAATGTCTGCTTATTCATACCAGAAGTGGAACAAATTCTCAGTCCTCGTGAGGTAGAAGTCAGTGTTTCCCAGAAACTCAGCTCAGGTTCTACAAATACGTGAGTCTATTTCTGATGGAAATAGCCACCGCCCAAGACCACCCACGTACTTAATTCCTTTAGCGCTTGGGGTCAGAAATCCTTCTGTCTCTGGCTCTTGCTTTTGCTTCACTCCAGGCTTGAACAGGTTGTCAGCAAAACTCTGGGTTTTATTTAAAATACGAATGTAATGCTTCCCCTTAGTCTAAATAGGATATCATGGTGGTAAATGGCTCTCAATGGAGGGTTTATGTTTTCCAGACTCAAGAGAAGCTCTCTTGAAACACTTTTCCAGGACCTTTCAGATACGTCCCTGCTAAAAACCTCCCATACTTTCACTATCATGTTTGTTGTCCCCTTTTCACTAGAGAAGAACACGGTCCTTATGTCACAGGCATTTTGGATTGATGCACATGGGCAGGTCGGCCAAAGGCCATAACAAGGGTATATCATTGCTGTGTTCTTGAAACAACAACGAGGCCAAGTGAGGTTTGAAGGGAGTAAGCAAATGAGAGAATGGGAGAAGTTGGAGGGACAGAAGAGGCTAGATCTTAAAAGGCTTTGTCAGCTATTTTAAACACTATGATTTTTCCAGTAGTCATGTATGAATGTGAGAGTTGGACTATAAAGAAAGCTGAGCGCCAAAGAACTGTTGCTTTTGAACTGTGGTGTTGGAGAAGACTCTTGAGAGTCCCTTGGACAGCAAGGAGATCCAACCAGTCCATCTTAAAGGAAATCAGTCCTGAACATTCATTAGAAGGATTGATGCTGAAGCTGAAACTCCAATAGTTTGGCCACCTGATGTGAAGAACTGACTTACTGGAAAAGACCCTAATGCTGGGAACGATTGATGGGGTTGACAGAGGATGAGAAGGTTGGATGGCATCACCGACTCGATGGACATGAGTTTGAGTAAGCTTCAGGAGTTGGTGATGGACAGGGAAGCCTGGCGTGCTGCAGTCCATGGGGTCTTAAAGAGTCAGACATGACTGAGTGACTGAACTGAACTGAACTTAAACATTTTATGTTTTACTTCAAGTAAAATGGGAAGTCACTGCAGGATTTTGAGCAAAGGGGTGACCATGATCCTACTTCATTTCAAAGGTTCACTCTGGATGCTGTATTGAACAGTCTGGGACTTTCCAGTGGTTAAGAATCTGCCTGCTCTGGATGGTAGGGGAGTATGGGGGAGAAGGGAAACATGTATATGTATGGCTGAATCCCTTTGCTGTCCACCTGAAATTATCACAGCGCTATTAATCAGCTATAAAGTAAAAAGTGAAGTCACTCAGTTGTGTCCGACTCTTTGCGACCCCATGGTCTGTAGCCTTCCAGGCTCCTCCATCCATGGGATTTTCCAGGCAAGAATACTGGAGTGAATTGCCATTTCCTTCTCCAGAACCCAGGTCTCCTGCACTACAGGAAGACTCTTTACTGTCTGAGCCACCAGGGAAGCCCCATTAATCAGCTATACTCCAATATAAAATAAAAAGTAAAAAAATAAAATAAAAGAATCCTCCTGCCAATGCAAGGGGACATAGGTTCAATCCCTGATCCAGGAAGATTCCACATGCCCTGGGGCAACTAAGCCTGTACAACAGAACTACTAAGCCCAGAAAGAGCCTGTGCTCCACAAGAAGAGAAACCACCACAATGAGAAGCCTGAACACGCAAATACAGCCACCCCCGCTACCCCCCGCCTCCTACTCACCACAACTAGAGAAAGCCCACACACAGCCACAAAGACCCCGGACAGCCAAAAATAAATAAGCAAATTTTTTAGAAGACTTAAAAAAAAAAAAAAACTTAAAAAAATGTCTGTTGTAGAGAGGAGAGAGCAAAGCAAGGTACACATTTTAGGAAGTGACTGCAGTAGTCTGGGTGAAAAGTGATGGTGGCTTGGCCCAAGGTGGTAGCCATGAAGGTAGTAAAAAGTGGTCAGATCCTAAATATATCTTGAATATTCTTAAGGTAGAACCAAAGTCTTGACAGATTAGAGGCAGAGTGTGAGAAAGAAAGGGAATTGTAAGGATGACTCTGAGATTTAAGGGTATAAGCCACTGGGAGATTATCGAGTTGTCATCAATGGAAATGAGGGAGCTTGCAGGTGGATCAGCTAGAGGGAAGAAGGAGTCAAGTTCTGAAGTTCAGATATACAAATGAAGATGTTGAGCAGGTAGTTGGACATATGAATCTGTAGGTTGGAAGGGAGGACTCGGTTGGAAACATACATTTAGGAGTTGCTAGCATATAAATCGGAGGAGGCAATGGCACCCCACTCCAGTACTCTTGCCTGAAAAATCCCATGGACGGAGGAGCCTGGTGGGCTGCTGTCCATGGGGTCTCTAAGAGTCAGACACGACCAAGTGAATTCACTTTCACTTTTCACTTTTATGGACTGGAGAAGGAAATGGCAACCTACTCCAGTGTTCTTGCCTGGAGAATCCCGGCTGCTGTCTACGGGGTTGCACGGAGTTGGACACAACTGAAGTGACTTACCAGCAGCAACATATAGATCTGGAGAAGGCAATGGCAACCCACTCCATTACTCTTGCCTGGAAAATCCCATGGATGGAGGAGCCTGGTAGGCTGCAGTCCATGCTGTCACGAAGAGTTGGATTCAACTGAGCGACTTCATTTTCACTTTTCACTTTCATGGAAATGGCAACCTACTCCANTTACCAGCAGCAACATATAGATCTGGAGAAGGCAATGGCAACCCACTCCATTACTCTTGCCTGGAAAATCCCATGGATGGAGGAGCCTGGTAGGCTGCAGTCCATGCTGTCACGAAGAGTTGGATTCAACTGAGCGACTTCATTTTCACTTTTCACTTTCATGGAAATGGCAACCTACTCCAGTGTTCTTGCCTGGAGAATCCCAAGGACGGGGGAACCTGTTGGGCTGCCGTCTATGGGGTCGCACAGAGTTGAACACGACTGAAGTGATTTAGCAGCAATAGCAGCAGCATATAGATCCTATTTGAAGCCATGAGGATAGATGAGACCAAAAAAATGAACTCAAGGATTTAGCCTTAGGCCACTCCAACATAAACAGAGGCCAGGAGAAGAGAAGAATCAGCAAAGAGACTGACAAAAAGCCACCAGAAGTACAGGAGGAAAACCAAGAGACACTGATGTCTTAGAAGCTCAGTGAAGAAAGTATATCAAAGATTGGAATTAAAAACATGTCTATACAATATTTTCATTTGTTGCAAAAAGGTTGCATGACTTAAGAAAGCATTTGTTGCAAAAAGGTTGCATGATTTAAGAAAGCATCTGTTGCAAATGATGGAAAACATGAAATTGGTCATTTAAATGTGTGTTTTTTCTCATGCACAAAAGGAATCTGGAAGTAAGTAGGTCAGAGTTAATGTACCCAAACAAGAATGTTATCGAGGAGCCTGGCTGTGTCCCCTGGACTGCCATTTTTTACTGTGTGGCTTTTAATTTCATGGTCCAAAAAATGGCTGCTGCAACTCCAGTCAGTGTCCTCAAGTTCCAGGCAGGAAGACATGGGAAGGGCTAAGTGAGAAAGATGAAAAGTTTCTTTTCTAAAGTCTTTCCTTTTTTTAATGCAATATGGAAGACCTCCTCAGAAAGGACACCTATATCTTATGGACCAGAATCATGTCACATGGCCAAATCCTAGCTGCATAAAGAATTTGAGTATTCTTGCTTTCCAATTTTGTAGTAGAAAAAAGTAATAAAAACAATGTATAGAAAAAAGATTGAGTGAACCAGTTTATACCTGCTGCACAGGGTAAGAAATTGTACAGAGATAAAGATCTCATAGCTGTAGAAGTTGGAGCTTCCAAAATAATGTCTCTCTGATAAATAAATGCATCTTAATGACTGTATTCATAGCTAAAGTGTTGCAAACAGACCTCTCTATTGCTTCCATGTGTATCTCTTTTTACCTTTATTCTCAGCACTGCCCAAGAATTTCACACATGACAGCCCTTTTCTTGACCCTGTATTGGACCAATACCATTCTCATTTAAAATGGTATCAACTAAGATGACTGCAAGAGCCAAACATTCAGTCCCTGGATCACTTTTGGTTTATGGAAATGCCAGGATCTGTCCCTCCCTCAAAGACATGTTCTATCTGTAGACTACAATGATTAAATATTCATGAGCACACTTTATAAAGGAAAGGTCAGGACTTCCCTGGCAGTCCAGTGGTTAAGACTCCATGCTTCCAATGTAGGGGGCATAGACTTGACCCCTAACCAGGGAACTAAGATCCCTCATGCCAGTGAGGCCAAAAAAACAACAAAAAAGAAAAGATCAATTCATGAATCCTGCTGGTGCTGCTGCTAAGTCGCTTCAGTCGTGTCCGACTCTGTGCGACCCCACAGACGGCAGCCCATATCGGTTCTTCTTTGAGCTGGCCCGCTGTTCTAACAGCATTTCCCACTCTAAAACTTTATTTCCCTCTCCTTCTGTCTCATGTCTGGAAATCCTCTTCCAACCCTTGCCTGGACGGTGACATTTTTGGTGGCCTGTACAGGGACCTTGGGGTCACTTCCCCCACCTCTTCACTTCTCCTTTTTCCTAGGGACCCTCTGCTAACAGGCATGTGCTGTGGAAGCAACTGAGGAACTCTGGCTAGGGTTACCCTCTGCAGTGTTCCAAAGGCCCCACTGCTCACCAGTAGCTGCCGTCTGAATGGGTGAGGGTCTTGCCTTTCAACTTCTTTCCAACTGAGGACTAGGCCAACCAATATTGTGTGGGCACAGGTCAGGCAGTGAAAATCCATTAGGGCGCCTGCCACATGAAGACTCCTGTGTGAGGATGAGGGGGAGACGGAACGGATCAGGTCACAAGGACATCTGCCCCTAGCAAGACAACTTCTGAAACCGTGTCAGTTGTTGAAGCAAAACAGACCATTTTCCCCTGGCCACCGCCTCCCCAACAGGATTGTAAAGCAGATTCCTCAGCCTTCTTCCTTGTCCGTTTCACTTCTTTCCCTTTCCATCCAGATTGATTTACAGGAGCCTAGGTGTTGCCTCTGAGCCATCCCAAGAGTACCTTCCATGTTTCAGGGAATCCCAGAATGGTGAGTCACCTGGTTGCTCCTAGGAATCTCTGTCTTTCTCTGCCCGGTCACATGATGCCTTAGTCACATGGTTCTCAGAGGTCACCTCTCACTGTTGGACGCGACTGTTGGGACAGTTGCCCATTTTTGTGCCATTAGTTGCACAGAGATGTCACTGAGACAAAAAGGGTTGCCTTTTGCCAGTAGGTGACTCTTAGTACCCCCATTCTATCGCAGGTAGGCTAAGGATGGGTTCTGATATGTCTCAGGAGACTCTCTCAGACTCACTCCTTGGCTACATTCTCAGAAACTGGAAAATTTTGACCCTGCAAAAGGCTTGGCCCCAATGCAAACTGGGGTACCCAAAAAACATGGCCTCTCAGTGGCACACTAGCTTTTGCCAAAAGCAGAGAAAGGACTTAGAATTTCCTTATGTTCAGTCCTTCATGGCCCTCAGTCACAATCCGGATTTCAGGAACTCATGCCACGTGTGTCTTTCTGTTGCCTCCCTATCTCCTGTCCCCCTCTGTCTTTCTCCATCAAATTTCCCAGATGACTTGTACTTGACCTTTCATATTCACATGACCTCTAGGAAAGAATTATGAGGTTCCCTTTGGTCCAGGTCCTTCTCCTATTTTTAAAAGCCTGAGGGATCAAAAAACTCTCCTAACATTCTAAAGAATTCCCTTCTAACTACTCCTGTTTCTCAGTAGAGAAGGACCAAGCTTCCCCCACTCCTGCAAATTCCCTTAACCCTTCCATCTTCTGATGGGACAAAGACATCAGTTCTCAACCAGAGGGACAATCCAAGATTTTATCAGCTGATCTGCCCCTGATATCAGAGTCAATTTGAGCACTATTTGGTCTATATTTTAGCTATGAAACTATGATTACAGAAAAGAAAGATGACTTTTTGACACAGGATGGCCATGATATTCTTTAGACTCCGGAGAAAACTGGTTAAAATGAAATTTTTTTCTTGGAAACTGCAAAACCGGTTCTTTTTGCATATGCAATTAAAAACAACTAGCTTGTTAAAAGGCCTGCCTAGGGAAATGTTTGAAGTTAACCCTTTCCATGTCCTTGTAATACACAGCCCACTTTGCCTGAGACCTCAGCCTTGGAAAATTAGAACTTCAAAAAAAAAGGAGGGGATCAAAAAGACATTTTAAATCTCAAGCGGAAAACTATGAAATCTCTGCCTGTCTGTCTGGATTTATATATGTCTCAGTGTGTATCTTTTTTTAAAAATATAATATGGCTAAAGTTGTGGATGAGTTCTAATTTAATTGGCCTAAAGAAAAGTAAGCACTTACAAATCAGACAATTCTAAATACAAGAGAAAGTAACCTAAATGAATTTCAAGTTATGTAAACTGGGAAATATTCAATATTCAATATCTAGTATTAATGTTTAGTTGCTAATCTAATATAGAAGAGTCATTAACATTAAGCATAATATTTTCATTGTGCCTAGGTTTATCATAAGTTAAATATTGTTAAACTGTTACATCTGTTACAAGTTTGTCAGCAAGGAAAGTAACTCTAGTGAAGAAACTTTTAAAAAATATATAAATGAGACAAGAGCTTTTAGATAAACTATTAAGAATAATTATACTTTAGAAATATCTATCTAAAACAGTCTGTCTAGATATTGGTAACCTGAATTTCAAGGGTTGTGCTAAACTAAGCGACGGAAGTTTATTGAATAGCTAGGTCATTTCCAAATGAAATAAGATTCTGAAACATTCATTACTGAACACTAACTTCCTCTTACAGAGAAACTAGAGATTTTGGACTATTAATGAATAATGTTTGATGCCATCCTGAGACGTTCTCTAGAATTTTTTTTAGAAATTAGCACTAGTAATTATGTTTACCAATCTATAGAATGCTAATATAAAGGTCAGTTCTTGGTTGCTTAAGAAAAGTAGGATGTGTGTTTTCAGTAAAGAAGCTATGAGATATGAAATTTCATTTTATGAAGGGAAAAGGAAGTAGGTCTGACATACAGGTGACTGTTTCAGGATGGGAGAATGAAGCAATGGGTACAGAAAGTGATAAGAAGGTTTTATGGAAAGTCAACCCCAAGAGAAGTTTTGTGCATAAATACAAGTTTTCTTGAGATGTTGAACTGAGGATTTATTTTTTGTAGAAGCAGAGTCACTCAGTCGTGTCTGACTCTTTGCAACCCTATGAATCGCAGCACGCCAGGCCTCCCTGTTCATTACCATCTCTCGGAGTTCACTCAGACTCACGTCCATCGAGTCAGAAAGAAAAGACGAGGAAGTCCTGACAAAACCGATGCTATTTTTCTTTGTTTGATTTGTATTTTATGGCAGGGCTTGGTAAAAAGTGGGCCTAACCTGTATTTAGAGTTCCATCCCAAGGGTTACTCTGGCATGTTACATATATTGAGAAACTGCTGCTCATTTTCCACAAAGGACTGTGATCTGCACTTCACTATCTGTTGCTTGAGTTGGAGTAGCAGGCATCCCTTGAAGTGCAGTCCTTCATGCTGAAGTAGGCATCCCTGGAGCAATAGTATAAAAGGAACACATGTATCATGTAGATATCGCATCCCA
Organism: Oreotragus oreotragus; assembly: GCA_006410675.1. Classification (NCBI taxonomy): domain Eukaryota; kingdom Metazoa; phylum Chordata; class Mammalia; order Artiodactyla; family Bovidae; genus Oreotragus; species Oreotragus oreotragus. Next base: position 236,878 of record SJYX01024766.1, on the reverse strand, counting down.
TGCATTTGTAATAATTTTTCAGTTATACCCATCATCACTGGAGGAACTGATTTGTCCCAGCAATAACTAGAGTACCCCATATAACAGTTCCTTGACTTGTGAGTACTTCTTCCAATGTTCTTTCTCCTACTTTGGTCATGAACAGTAGAAGCTGTTCATGGCAGTGGTCCTTGAAATGTATGTCGATTCCCAGGTGGCACAGTCAGTAAATCATCTGCCTACCAGTGCAGGAGACGGAAGTGATGTGGGTTTGATCCCTGGTTCAGGAAGATAACAGTTCCTACTATGTGAACACGTTTGATACTCATCAGATTTTTTTCTTCTGTATACAGAAAAACAAATGCTGTTCAAGGACACTGAAAGAATGCTGATACATGTAAGAAATGCATCGCCGGTCTATGTTTGATACAGGATATGGGATGCTTGGGAGTGGTGCACAGGGATGATCCAGGGGGTTGAAATGGGGTGGGAGGTCTGGGGAGGAGGGGGTGGTTCAGGATTGGGAACTGATGTACACCCGAGATGGATTCATGTCAATGTATGGCAAAACCAATGCAGTAAGGTAAAGTGAAATAAAGTAAAAATTAAATAAATAAAAAAGAAAGAATGCTGATGTTGAAAATCAGATCTGTATTGTGAGCAATGCTTAGATATCCATGAGTCAAAGCATAGTATTGTGCCTATCATCCTGGTATTTCCCTCAGTGAAATATGTTGAGAAAAGCTCTTCATTCATGGTATAGATTCATGAAGAAGCTAAGCAGCATTCATCCTTTATGTTGACAACTGGGAATTTACATCTCCTGTGAATCCTATGTGACAACCACACATACCAACATGAGTTATTAGTATTATATCANAAACCAATGCAGTAATGTAAAGTGAAATAAAGTAAAAATTAAATAAATAAAAAAGAAAGAATGCTGATGTTGAAAATCAGATCTGTATTGTGAGCAATGCTTAGATATCCATGAGTCAAAGCATAGTATTGTGCCTATCATCCTGGTATTTCCCTCAGTGAAATATGTTGAGAAAAGCTCTTCATTCATGGTATAGATTCATGAAGAAGCTAAGCAGCATTCATCCTTTATGTTGACAACTGGGAATTTACATCTCCTGTGAATCCTATGTGACAACCACACATACCAACATGAGTTATTAGTATTATATCACTAGTTTGAGTCCTATTGTATTTCAACTAAAAAAAATCAATATGTAATTGTACATAAAGTCAAGACAAAAAATCAGTGCAAATACAAATTGATATTCCATCCTTTGAGAAAGGGAGAAAAAAATCTCTGTGCTTTGCCTATTGCATTTTTATTTACCACACCCAACTGAATGATTCAGAAATCTTCAGAGAAGAAAGGATCATGTCCCTTTACCAATGAGCAGTTAGTTCAACTCTTCTTAGAGCAAAGTCATGAGTGAGTCTAATTTTGTGTGAGACCATGGAAACTCAATGTTGTCATCTGCTTGTGCTCATGGTGGGAGGGCTGAGAAGGCGCTTCTGAAGGTTTCTTCATACCAGTCATTCTCATATTTATCAAGTCTTTAAAGGTTGAATCACTGAGGTGTTGCTTCTACTCTTGTACTAGGCTGAGTAGCCACATGCCCTTTCTCCCGAAGTACAGTAGACGTCTTCCCAACCTGTCTGGCTGCTGTCCTCTGGAGTATGTATTGCTTGAGCTCACCACAGCCTAGTAGATGGAAATCGTCAGGATATTGTGGAAACCCTTTTGGTTTCAGTCTGTTCAGGAGGTTACAACTGCTGCAAACCTCTGGATTTTACAAAGAGCTTCTTACAACCTCAGAGGAAGGATACAAGTCAACACTCGTGACAGCCACAGGCTTCCATGGCCTAGACATGATTGTTGGGTTCGCTTTCATAATCATCCTGTTTCTTATACCAACTAAGATGTCACTGTATTTTTTATTTGTATTTCATCCAATTTCATTTACATGCATATGTGAATGGTAGTATTAGAAAGTTCGATATGCTGTTGCTTTGTATACTTACATATGACATTGGGACATGNTCTTACAACCTCAGAGGAAGGATACAAGTCAACACTCGTGACAGCCACAGGCTTCCATGGCCTAGACATGATTGTTGGGTTCGCTTTCATAATCATCCTGTTTCTTATACCAACTAAGATGTCACTGTATTTTTTATTTGTATTTCATCCAATTTCATTTACATGCATATGTGAATGGTAGTATTAGAAAGTTCGATATGCTGTTGCTTTGTATACTTACATATGACATTGGGACATGTGAGTCTCCAAGTTAGTTTTTCATGTTTCTTTCTCCTTTTAGGGGTACAAAGGAAAATCATATGACTGTTAAAATCAGCTTTTGCATTTTTGGCCAAATATGAATTCTGATCCCATCGAGTTGGAGATGAGTCTGTGCATTAAAGTCCTAATAACTAATGCTCATTGACTTCACTGCCATGGGATGTTTTCATATCTATTGAGGATTTACTTCATGTATTTCGATGTTATTTTTCTGTCTTACAGTCTTGTTCATAGATCAAAGCTATTAACTATTGAAAATGACATTAGAAATTGCCATCTGGTGTTAAATTGCTTGTGAGGTTAATGGATTGTATGTTGCCATCCTTTCTTGTCATTCTACAAATTTGAAGAATGTCTGAGGAATATCTGCAGTTATGCCTTAAAGATTCATGCAAATGATGTCCCATATTTATCTCAACAGGCATGCTTTCAATTTGTAGTTGCCTGTGCGTATGTCTTTCTTTACAGATTTGGGTAGAACTTGTATTGCAACACTGAAAAACCTGTTATATCAACCTTGCTGACCTTCTTTCTGATGGTCACCATTAAGATTTTCATGGTCAATGATGAGCATGATATTTGACTGTCATTTGTGCAATGCTTTGGATCCTAGTGGGAAAAGGTGCCGTTCACCCTACTTTTGTGAGGATTGAAACCATCGTAGAAAATGGAATTTGTTGAAATATTTATGGTATAAATATATCTTGTGTGTATAATTCCCCAGATTCCTGTTGGGTATTAGATTGCTAAGTTACAAAATGTATGACATACATGTGCATGTGGTGGAGAGGTATTTTGGTGGTGCAAGAGATTTCACGTATGCGACCACAGTATTGATATTCCTTTTATGTGGTCAATGGGTATTGGATTATGTTTGAAACATTACAACCTTGTCTTCTGTTATGCGTGTGAAGCGTCAAAAATGAAGATGATGCAGGTACGTATTTGAAGGGTAAGTATAGGTTTGAGGGTGTGACTAGGATGTGGGTTGAGTTTACGGTGTGGATGGGGTGTCAGATTAGGGTTAGGCTGTTGGGTTAGGTTTAGGGTTATGGGTAGTGTTTGGGGAACCCTCCCACTTGTTAGGGTTAGGGTAGGGATTAGGGTTTAGGGTTAGGGTTGTGTTTAGGGTTAGGGTTCAGGGTTGGGGTTAGGGGTTAGGGTTAGGGGTTTGAGGTTTGGGGTTAGGGGATAGGGTTTGAGGGTTAGGGTTGGAAGGTTAGGCTTTGGGTTAGAGAATTAGGGTTAGAGGGTTAGGGATTAGGGGGTAGGGGTTAAGAGTTAGGGGTTAAACTTAGAGGGTTAGGATTAAAGGGTTAGGGGGTAGGGGTTAAGGTTGTTAGGGTTAGGTGTTAGAGTTAGGGGATAGGGTTTTAGGGGTTAAGGGTTAGGGTTAGGGGTTGCGGTTAGGAAACAGGGGTTGGGGATAAGAGTTGGGGTTGGGGATAAGATTTAGGGTTGGGGCTGGGGTTAGAGTTGGGGTAGGGTTTAGGGTTAGAGGGTTACGGTTAGGGTTTAGGGTTAGGGTTAGAGGATCTTGATAAGGCTCGCCCAGGGCGTAGGAGCATCGCACCGGGCACTGTGCCATATCCAGCCTCTGAGCAGAGCTGGAGCTCTTGCCGCACTGGAGGGGCACTTGGGCCTTCCCAGTCAAGGCTTGCAGACGCCCGCATCTGTGCTCCCAGGCCCCCTGGCTGGGGGCTGCATCTCCACACCAGGAGTTGGACTCTGATGGCGCCAAGCAAGTGCCTGACAGCCATTGGTTTCCTAGCGCTGTCCTACCCACCAGAGACGTGTGCAAGTGGTTTGGGCCTTCCCCTGCATTTCTGGGCTCGCATCCACAGCCCCAGCTCAGGGGATTCAGGCCCTCAGCCAACATTTCCATCAGGTGTGTGGCGTCCCCAATGAGAAGCCATGTAAACAGGATGCTGGTAAGCGAGCCTCCTCAGGGGAAGACGAGGGAGCACAGATGCGGGCGTCTGCAAGCCTTGACTGGGAAGGCCCAAGTGCCCCTCCAGTGCGGCAAGAGCTCCAGCTCTGCTCAGAGGCTGGATATGGCACAGTGCCCGGTGCGATGCTCCTACGCCCTGGGCGAGCCTTATCAAGATCCTCTAACCCTAACCCTAAACCCTAACCGTAACCCTCTAACCCTAAACCCTACCCCAACTCTAACCCCAGCCCCAACCCTAAATCTTATCCCCAACCCCAACTCTTATCCCCAACCCCTGTTTCCTAACCGCAACCCCTAACCCTAACCAGNTTCTCATTTAAAATGGTATCAACTAAGATGACTGCAAGAGCCAAACATTCAGTCCCTGGATCACTTTTGGTTTATGGAAATGCCAGGATCTGTCCCTCCCTCAAAGACATGTTCTATCTGTAGACTACAATGATTAAATATTCATGAGCACACTTTATAAAGGAAAGGTCAGGACTTCCCTGGCAGTCCAGTGGTTAAGACTCCATGCTTCCAATGTAGGGGGCATAGACTTGACCCCTAACCAGGGAACTAAGATCCCTCATGCCAGTGAGGCCAAAAAAACAACAAAAAAGAAAAGATCAATTCATGAATCCTGCTGGTGCTGCTGCTAAGTCGCTTCAGTCGTGTCCGACTCTGTGCGACCCCACAGACGGCAGCCCATTGGGCTCTGTCATCCCTGGGATTCTCCAGGCAAGAACACTGGAGTGGGTTGCCATTTCCTTCTCCAATGCATGAAAGTGAAAAGTGAAAGGGAAGTCACTCAGTCATGTCTGACTCAGCAACCCTATGGACTGTAGCCTACCAGGCTCCTCTGTCCATGGGAGTTTCCAGGCAAGAGTACTGGAGTGGGATGCCATTGCCTTCTCTGTCATGAATCCTGGTGGACTGTTATTTTGGCTTAGAATGCTCCTACCTTCTCTGCCTGGTGAAAAAAAAAAAAAAACAATCTAGCTCAAATGCTTCTTTCTCTGCAGCATTCCCTAGTTTGATTAAAGGCTCTTTTCTCTGTACTCTGATAATACTTTGAATTATATACCATACTGCATTTTATCAAAATTTCCAGAATGCATCTAAAATAATGATTACAGGGAAATATACCCACTCCAGTACTCTTGCCTGGAAAATCCCATGGATGGAGGAGCCTGGTAGGCTGCAGTCCATGGGGTCGCACAGAGTCGGACACGACTGAAGCGACTTAGCAGCATATAGCATTAAATTTCTTACATTAGTAAATATTAAGATCTCAAATAAATTATATAAGCTTCTACGTTAAGAAATGAGAAAAGAACAAATTAAACCTGAAGTTAGCAGAAGGAAAAAGCAATAAAGATGAGTGAAAATAAAATCAGTGAAACAGAAATGTAGAAATAGGACAAACAGTAGAGAATAGACAAACAATGAAACCAAACGCGAATTCTTTTTGAAAAAGTATATTACTCACTCAGTCATGTCTGACTCTTGTGACCCCCTGGACTGTAGCCCACCAGACTCCTCTGTCCATGGAATTCTCCAGGCAAGAGTACTACTAGAGTGGATAGCCATTCCCTTCTTCAGGGAACCTTCCTGGCCCAGAGATTAAACCCATGTCTCCTGCATTGTAGGCAGAGTCTTTGCAATCTTAACCCCCAGGGAAGCTTTGAAACTATCACTAAAATTGACAGACCTCTAGTCAACATCATCAATAAAAAGAGAACACACAGATCATCATTATCATGAATGAATGAGTAGACTTTTAACCCAGAGATGCAACATTGTTTGGCTTTTGGTAATCAGTCAATATAATTCATGATATCAACAAATGTAAAAAGAGTGATAATAAAAATATGATAATCTCAACAAATGCAGGAAAATGATCAGCTCTCACCATTTCCATTCAACTTTGTACTAAGTCTCTTAATTATGAATAGTTATTAGTTATCCAAACTGGAGGTAAAATCATCCTTGGTTACAGGTAACATCATTGTCTATGTTAAAAAAAAAAGTCCTTAGGACTCTCCCGGGTTGCATAATATGAAGTCAATTACATTTCTACATAAGCTATAGATAGCAATAGAAAAACTTCCATTTATAATAGCATCAAAAATGAAATATTTAGAAATAACTTAATAAAATATATATAGGTACACAAAAGCTACAAAATATAACTGAGATAAAATAAAGAAAGCCTAAGTAAATGCAGAGATAGAGCATGATAACAGATTGGAAGACTAATAGTGTTGAGATATCAAGAGCAAAGTCCCTCGACACAAGCAAACTTCAGGTATCTACTGTATGATGTCTGTTAACATCCTGTTACTCTAAGAGGGTCTCAAGGCCAACATCAATGAAGTGAGAATATCTACTCCTATGAGGATGACGAGGAGGAATATAGTTCCAAAGTATAATTTGATTTACCAGTGTTCACTGAACATTAGTGATATTAGTATCCCTAGGACTTACTATAATACATGGAAAATGCCTTTTGAATGATCACTAAATCCTTTTAGAAAAAGTATGCCAAAATATTGCTTTATGTTTCCACTTGAAAGGCTCTGCTTTTCCAGAGTCATAACTAGAGAGTCATAGCCTCAGCAGACAGGGATGACACTACTTCATCCACATCTCTTAAACTCTACCATCACTATAGTCTCACTCTGGTTCCAAAAGGAGTTACAGTAGCAGCTGAACGACAGCACCAGAATACAATTGTTCTTGCTAGGAGTGGGAAATTGCCATTAGTTTCTTCCTGTTTTCTATAGAGTTGAGGTATGATGGTTGGGTTGAACATGTATAAAAGTAGAAAATAACCTTAATTTATTAATGTCCCATAACTCCCCCTAAATACCTGTTCTGTAGAGTTCCTTCTTTCTGCCGCTCTAGATTTGGTCAACTCAGTGATACTCCTTGTCATGTTTAGATAATAAAATATTCTCTACTTCCACCAGTACAGTAACCATAAACTCTGAACTTCGTGTGCAGCTTTAATTACTACTTCTCCAACTCCAGCCTCCTGAAGAAGTAAAGGCTGTAGCAGTAAAGAGATGAATATGATCAATTTCTTCTCTATTTTCCTCAACCAGAGCTTTTTTATTTCTCCTCTACTCACTTCACTTTATTGCCTCTGGACTCTCCAGGGTTGGATGAAGGGTATTATCTGGGTAAGAAATAAAGATGAGAGAAATCTTAACATGACTGGTACTATGTTGAGTTAGTGTCAAGACTATAAAGGGTCTGACAGTTTATCCTATTTGCAAGCTACCAAGTCAGCCCCCCACAGTTTCATGGATGCTGCTGAAGACACAAGACTCTTGTGTCAGAAACAAAGGACTTTGTGGGAGTTTCCTGGTGGCCCAGTGGTTAGAATTCTGGGCTTTTATTGCCATGGCCTGAGTTTAATCCCTGGACAGGGAACTGAGATCCTGCAAGCTTCATGGTGCAGCCAAAAAAAAAAAAAAAAGGCTTTCCTAGTCATAATACAGTAAACAGCATCAACTTTATATTTATGTCAGCTCTCCCTGTCCCCCAAGCCCTATGAGGGCAATGCAAAGTTGCCTGGATGGGTGGTACATGGGCAACAGGTTTGTGTCACAGCTGAATAAACCTAAGTTTAGGTAATACCAGTCTCTTACAATGGACTGCAAGCAAATCTGACCAACCGTTGTCCCAGAAAGAAATATAATACTGGTCATCCAAAAATCTGCCCTCTTCTCTAGTGGAGTTATGGGATATTAATAAATTAGGGTTGTTTTCTGTTCTTATATATGTTCAACCCAAGGCATACACCTTAACTGTACAGAAAACAGTAAGGAAATAATGGCAATTTCCTACTCCTAGCAAGAATGATTGTATTTTTACTAACACAACATTGTAAATCAACTATACTCTGTCTTCCATGATACAGAGATCTCATCACTTGTATCAATTTGTGGATCTCAGGGCTTAAAACAGAGTCTAGCTCAACAGCATCAAAGAATAGAAGGACGGAGTTTGGAAGGATGGGTGCGAAGGTGGCCATGGTGTCTGGAATCAGGCAAAGACCAGACTTGCAGGAAGCAAGGCCCCCAGATCTGGCTAACCCTGCCCCAGCTCCCATTTTTACATGTTCCAAAACACCTGTGTCCTCTGGTTGCAGAAAAGCTTTTGTTTTGTCAGAAGGCTCCATCCATATCCTACTCCTCCGGCTTTTGCTACTCCCAGGTAAGGACTGTGGCCTCCACCTACCAGTTTTCTTCTCTGTGCTTCTCTATCATCCCACAATGTCCCCCTTGGGTAAATTAGCTGGTTGGAATCAAGTCTGCCAGCTGCCTCATTTAGGTGTAAGCATTCTAAAGATCTCTTGAACAGCAAGAAGATCAAACCAGTTAATCCTAAAGGAGATTAGTCCTGAATATTCATTGGAAGGATTGATGCTGAAGCTCAAATACTTTGGCCACCTGATGTGAAGAACTGATTCATTGGAAAAGACTGATGCTAGGAAAGATTGAAGGCGGGAGGAGAAGGGGATAACAGAAGATGACATGGTTGGATGGCATTACCAACTCAATGGACATGAATTTGAGCAAGCTCTAGGAGTTGGTGATGGACAGGGAAGCCTGGTGTTCTATACTCCATGGGGTCACAAATAGTCAGACACAACTGAGAGAATGAAATAAACTGAACTGAACTGATTCTAGAGATCAACAAAACACAGAAAAGGCTGTCCTCTAATATATATTTGTTGATGGAGTTAATTTTAAAAATGACTTTCTGGAACCAGATCATTTGCATCATGTTCTCATGCATTTTCTCCACCTAGGAAACCAAACCCCACCCTTTCTGCAAAGAAAGGATGTCTAATTATCTCAGGCTAATGAAAGACGCATCCACTCAGGCACTGTCTTCATATACACCAGATATCACACACCATCCAGCAGGAGAGCAAGCTGAACAAAAGAAGAAATGTGATGCAACGTTCAGGACAGAGAAGGAAAAGGTTTTGCTTCATTTCAAAGAGTTATTTAATTCCTAATCAGGTCTAAAACTTTGACCATCCGAACAATTGGCAGCTTAAACACCACACAGAAAATACTGGATCTGATTCTGTTTGGAGCAGTCAGCATGAAATGTAATGAAATTCAAAATAGACAGGATACACATGCTCCAGAGGGAAGTCATTAATACCCATGAATAATGATAAAGCAAAATACCATCTGCCAGGATAATGTGGCAAATCTTTTTAAAATTCCAATTAGCCTATAAACCAGAAACAGGGTACAAATATGCTCCCCTGGCCATGTGAGATCATGTGTCCTTGACGTCTCCATCGTTTTATATGTAGACAAGAATGTGAGTGATGGAAACGTTACCCATATATGAATACATTTTGAAGGATATGTGCATTATTCTTTAGGGCACAGATGCTATTTATGTAACTGGGTGGAACAGAATGTTGTAATCTGCTAATTAAAGCCACATACATATTTTCACATATATTTTAATGATGAGGGCAAAAAATTGTTATAAACACAGTACATTAATTTTGCTGTAACGGTGGCTGGACTTAATCCTTATATGTATTTGGAGTCAGAGATAATGAAGCATTTCTATCGCCTTGTTATCCCAAGGAAAATTGCCTAGTTTATGATGGCTTCAGATATTCTAAGCCATTTTCCTGAGCTGTATTTTATGAAGCACATAGCTATTAAAATCATAATGTCCATTATTAGAACTGTAGTACAGCCTGAAAGAAACTTTTATATAAATGCACAGAAGAGTTTTATAGGCCAGCTTAGTTCACCACTTGTCTTTTGAAACATTTCAGGAAGCAAAGCAACCTACTTCTGAATACTGACATTTCTCGGTAACTGTTTCTTTTCCACGGTTCATTGCAAACAACACTGGAATTAGTATACTTGGAATTCCTAATCCCAGTGTTCTCATTACTGAGTTGTATGATTCTTAGAAATCACGTGGTTTCCTCGGCTACAAGCCTTTCCTGCCTCAAAGCACTACTGTAAGAGTCAACATAAGTAAAGGTAACAACGATCTCTGAAAAATTTTAAAACTTTCCAACAGTACAAGTCCCTTTTATTATCATGACTGTATAAAGTAGACAGAACTGCCTGCATTGAATTAAGAGGTAGAATTATACATTGAAAAGGAGAACAAAAAGATCTCTGGGCAGGCTTGGAGCACTGATTTGATGCTAGATTAGTCAGCTATTGTTTAATCAGTGGAATTATTGTTCCCGAAGATCTGTTTCCCTCCTGGGGCTGAAACCAGAGGCTGAGCCAACACCTAACCTGCAGCCAAGCTCCATTCAGCTTTAACTCCAAGGAGGTGGGCTTTAGTCCGCAGGCTACCTGAATGTGGGCAATAAGGACTTATGTTGGAATAAGAAGTATATTCCAATTATTAACAATATAATCAATTTCCATTATCCATGAGTTGAAAATATGGTGAGTTGTACCTTTTTTTAATCCCTAAAGTCTTTTGTTTCCATGTGGTTCAGAATACAAAACCCACATCTTCCCACACGTATCACATCAGAGCGAGCCATGTGAGGCTGAGGAAACCCGAGCAAACTGCAGGTAATCAGTAAAGCAGGTGATTCACATGCAGACGTTCAAGAATTTATTGTGACAATCACATGAAGCCTTGGGCTCAACATCGATTTATTTCTGCACTCTTTAGCACAGCCATTTGTTTTCAGGAATCTATTCTACGAAACATTACTATATGTCCACAAGGATGCATGTGCAAGGATGTCTGTGAAGTCATTTAAATAGAAAAGGATTCAGTTCAGTTCAGTCGCTCAGTCGTGTCCGACTCTTTGCGACCCCATGAATCGCAGCACGCCAGGCCTCCCTGTCCATCACCATCTCCCGGAGTTCACTCAGACTCACGTACATCAAGTCCGTGATGCCATCCAGCCATCTCATCCTCGGTCGTCCCCTTCTCCTCCTGCCCCCAATCCCTCCCAGCATCAGAGTCTTTTCCAATGAGTCAACTCTTCGCATGAGGTGGCCAAAGTACTGCAGTTTCAGCTTCAGCATCATTCCTTCCAAAGAAATCCCAGGGTTGATCTCCTTCAGAATGGACTGGTTGGATCTCCTTGCAGTCCAAGAGACCCTCAAGAGTCTTCTCCAACACCACAGTTCAAAAGCATCAATTCTTTGGTGCTCAGCCTTCTTCACAGTCCAACTCTCACATCCATACATGACCACAGGAAAAGCCATAGCCTTGACTAAGATGGACCTTTGTTGGCAAAGTAATGTCTCTGCTTTTGAATATGCTATCTAGGTTGGTCATAACTTTTCTTCTAAGGAGTAAGTGTCTTCTAATTTCATGGCTGCAGTCACCATCTGCA
>SJYX01024766.1:163305-225198 GCA_006410675.1 Oreotragus oreotragus | reverse complement strand
CATACATGACCACAGGAAAAACCATAGCCTTGACTAGATGGACCTTAGTCGGCAAAGTAATGTCTCTGCTTTTGAATATACTATCCAGGTTGGTCATAACTTTTCTTCCAAGGAGTAAGCGTCTTTTAATTTCATGGCTGCAGTCACCATCTGCAGTGATTTTGGAGCCCAAAAAAATAAAGTCTGACACTGTTTCCACTGTTTCCCCATCTATTTCCCATGAAGTGATGGGACCGGATGCCATGATCTTCGTTATGTGAAGTCAAGTGAGCCTTAAGAAGCATCACTACGAAAAAGGTAGTGGAGGTGATGGAATTCCAGTTCAGCTATTTCAAACCCTAAAAGATGATGCTGTAAAAGTGCTGCACTCAATATGCCAGCATTTGGAAAACTCAGCAATGGCCATAGGACTAGAAAAGGTCAGTTTGCATTCCAATCCCAAAGAAAGGCAATGCCAAAGAATGTTCAAACTACCACACAGTTACACTCATCACATGGAACAACAAACTGGTTTCAAATAGGAAAAGGAGTACATCAAGGCTGTATATTGTCACTCCTGTCTCTTATACACATCTAGATGTGTATAAGAGACAGCTTTTAGACAGAGAGAATCCAGCACTGACAGTTCATATGCTAGCTAAGTGCAATGCAAGTGAAACTCTGAAGTTCATTTAAAAGCTGCAGGTTTTGAAATATTTGGAGAGAAAATTATGCTGCTTAGCAAAATACACTCTAACATATTCAAGTTATGAAAGTTGATCTCTCTTGGTCCTTCATAAGAAAAACAACACAGATTGAAGTGTTGGAGGCTGGCAACCTTCTTGACACCAAGAAGAAAGTCAGAACAATGTGGAAATGGGCAGGGGATGATGAAGCTTAGATTCATTGGTNAGATGTGTATAAGAGACAGGTCAAAGGCTTTGGCATAGTCAATAAAGCAGAAATAGATGTTTTTCTGGAACTCTCTTGCTTTTTCCATGATCCAGCGGATGTTGGCAATTTGATCTCTGGTTCCTCTGCCTTTTCTAAAACCAGCTTGAACATCAGGGAGTTCATGGTTCACGTATTGCTGAAGCCTGGCTTGGACAATTTTGAGCATTACTTTACTAGCATGTGAGATGAGTGCAATTGTGCGGTAGTTTGACCGTTCTTTGGCATTGCCTTTCTTTGGAATTGGAATGAAAACTGACCTTTTCCAGTCCTGTGGCCACTGCTGATTAGAAGCTATAAATCTATCTACAGAAAATCATTGCATAAATTGTGGAACATGTACACCATGGGAAACTATGCAGTTGATAAAGAATGAGGGAGGCCTATCTATATCTACTTCTGATAGAGCTCTCTAAAAGATGGCACTTAAAGAAAAAACACTGGGACTTCCCTGGTGGTCCAGTGGGTAAGACTCTGAGCTCCCAGTGGAGGGGGCCCAGGTCAGGGAACTAGATCCCATACTTGCAACTAAGAAGTTCACCTGCCACAGCTAAGATCCAGTGTAGCCAAAATAAATAAATATTTTTAAAATGAATAAACACTATGGACTCTGGTGATAAAGATGTGTCAGGGTAGGTTCATCAGTCCTAACAAAGGTGCCACTCCATGGGGGAGGATCACAGTGGGGGAAGCTAAGTTAAGCATGTGTAGGGGGAGAGGGTATGAAGGAAATCTGTACTCCTGCTCAATTTTGCTGTGAATTTTAAAATACTGTTTTAAAAAATGAAATGTATTTTTTAAAAAAAGAAGAAAGAAAAAGAAGAAAGCACATTACAAAGCATTATGTAAAGTACAATCCCATTTAGGTAAAATATAAAGCAGATGGGCACATGTGTATGTATATAAGCAGATGCACAAAAAGAGAACTGAAAGGATAAAAGAAGACACACAAAAATATAATTCTGCCTCTGAGAAATGGGGAAGGGACAGGGAAGTAGATGTAGTCAAAAAATACTTTAATTTTTTATTTTATGCACGTCTACAGTGTCTGAATGGTGTCCAGAGTCAATGCAGTCCTGTATCCCATGTACAGGCAAAAATGCACAAAATGCTACTATGACAAACAAAAGACAAGGTCAAAGATGAGCCAAGTGCCAAGTCAACTTTAAGTTAAACGCTGGGTCTGAGAGCTAACTCAAATAATGTTTACACTTTTCCACTAATTTCACTAAAACCATAATACAGAGTCCTACTGGGACGTCACTGAGAAAGTAAATTAAACAGGATTGCTTTCATTTATACTGTTAAACTAAAGACAAAAATGCTAAAACCTTAGCATAACTTTAAATTATATATATCTCATTTATTGAAATATAAAGATCTTCATTTACATGTTTTAAAACAAAAACAATGAACAGGGGCATTTGTAATACAATTGTATTGGTAGACCCTTCCTACCGAGTTAGTTAGTTCTTGAACATTCACCACACCACGGTTTTGGGAACGTTTAGGTATTTTTCTCTTTATTATTTCTAAAATATAAATTTTGGACATTCAAAAGTGCAACAGTTAATGTGCCTGTGGGGAATATCACAGTTAAAAAAATATAAACAAAGGCAGTGATACAGCTTGTCATAAATGTTTTGGCAGTATTCTCCAAGTCTATATAGAAATACATATATACATATTGATGTATAACATCACTTTATCTCACGTCCCTCTTCACAAAAATAGGACCATTTTGTACAGATTGGCAGACCACATTTTAAGGACATCATCAATCATTTTTTTTTTTTTAATCACAAATTGTGTTTCTCAGTCCAACTTTGATTGTCTTCATAAAAATAGAAAGCAGGAAGGATTGACAAATTTTCATCTGGGGTCTTTGCAGGAGGCCAAAAAGGAAACAAATCTGTGATACATTGAAAACATTACTTAAGGAAAAAAAATGCTGCATATAAAAACTAATTGCATTCATTAGGACTAGAACCTGCTGGCCTGAGAATTTTCATCCAGCCCCATGATATCATGCAAGATTCAAAGGACATCAAAATGCAAAGCACCAATAAAAGGAGGCTGTATGAGGAAGAGGGAAAAGGAGTGATCAGCAGAGTGCTTGAGCTGTGATTCTAGAAACACAAATGTATTTCAAGTCTAAGTGGCTCTACAGAACTCATCGCGTTTTCTTTTAATCGGCCAATCTGGCTCAGTCTTCATGCTTACCATGAAAAAGGTGGGGCTCGCGTTGAGATTACACCAGTAGGTAGTCGGGTACCTTGTTATTGCTTCTACATCTCCCAAAGCATCACCTGCCAGGAGCACACACAGTGATTGCGGTAATCACAGTCCATGTTTCATTCATAGGGTGTCAGCAATTAAGTGGTATCGCAAAGAATGCTGATGAACCCATGATGACCAGTTTGACAGTTTGGATGGATGTGACAATTTGTCCTCCCATCTAACCCCGATATATCAGTAAAACTTAAAAAAAAACAATTTTCACTAAAATATTGACTTGATCATACAGAGACTTGGTACACTGAATCACATCATTTTTGTACATGCCTTTTGAGGGGAAGCCAGTGGGGAGAGAGCTCAGTTCCCCCTAAGCAGGGAGAAGATCTGCCACACCAAGATTTGGCTTGCTCAGTCTCAGCAAGGATTGGAAAGTAAAATTAAGGGTAGCAATTACTAGATATAAGGCATTAAATGTCGCTGACCCAAAGCCAAAGATTTAAATAGTAGGCTTCTTATATGGTTGATCTCTAGCCCAGTTCCTAATTTCAAATTATTTCTTCCCATGGCAACTTCCTGTCATCTATGCCGGTGTTCCCCAGATCTGGCTGATCAGAACAGCCAGGATGTTTATAAAAACACAGGTCTCTGCTCCCCTAGAACTGATAATTCTGAATCTCTGGGATGGGGATGTAGAATCTGGTAATTCTGGTTGCCAGTTACATATGGTGACCAAGGGTCCAGGCTAAGGCACACAGCACCTTCACTGAACAATGCCTTTATTGTCTCAGACTTTCAAACTGTTTCTCCTGAGGGTAAGAGACAAAGGAAGGGAGCTCCAGTTCAGGGCACCCTTCTGAATTTTTCCTGAAAATTTCACAAAATTAAAAATATATACATGTGTTGAGATGCACCAGAATTATCACAAGGCATGAACAAACCTCTGCAAATCCAGTCTTTTTGCTGATAAATACCTTTTCCACTGGGCAATAACATGAGAAGTCATGTTAGGCACAGACTCCTGCCTTAAAACTGAGGACCTTTAGGATCTAGGGGTTTTATTTATTCATTTCAAATCTCATTACTTTAAAGGGCAGTTAATTGTTTTTAGTACAATGGATTAGGGAACCTACTCAGTACAGTTAAAAACTCTGACTTCCTGGAAGACACTACTTTTATTTTGTTTTCTATGTTCAACTAAATTTCATCCACTAAAGCTATAACCATATTTTATAGAGAAACATGTTATTTAATAGAATGTCAAAAACTGTCAGACTTGTCACCTATTTAGTAAGGATTGTTTTTAAATTGTGCTTTTTCTGTAAGGAAAACATGTTACATATTACACATTTAGAATTACTGATAACAGTAGTATTATTATAAACGTAGATTACAATATGAGTTGTTGGGCTTATAAATGACCCAAATCTAATAAACAAAGTTGGTTAATTATCCTTTATCTCCTCAACACTAAAAAAAAAAAAAAAAAAAAAAGGCAAAATGCTATAGTACCAGTACCTTTTAAGGTTCAAAAGTGGTTTTGCATGTACTTCACAAGAAAGTTCAACAGCAGCTGATACCAGGTTTCAAGCAGGAAGTACATGGATGGACTGAGTGGTCTCTCCAGAAGTCCAGAGAAGTTAATACAAATCAAAACACATCCTTGGTTAGAGTTATTTACATAATTACAATGCTGGAGTTTTGTTGCAGTAAAAGTTGTGTCCGTTGGAATCTCACCAATGCCCTTGAAACACAAAGTCCATCTTCCATGGCCCATGATTTCCTTGTCCATCTACCTCCAAACTTCACACACCAATGAGATGCTACTGAAACACTGCCAGAGGCAATGCCAAAAAAGTTCATTTCAAAATATCCCAATCATTCATCTTTAGAAGGCTCCCAGAGGCCATTGGCTGGGAACTTCTCTTTATACACCATCCAAGTCCTCCTCTTAAACTTTGCATTGCAATAAAGTGGTTTTCTTAAAAGGATCCAAGGTGGGTCCAGGAGTGGAAGTCCCGCCCCCTCCCCGAATCTGCCAGTTACAGGAAGCTGTCCTCCACCAGATCCGAGGAGTCTATGCCAATGTCGTCCATCATGTCGATGTCCTCGATGGTCTCATCCTCTCTCTTGATGAAGGTAGAGCTGCTGGAACCTGTCTCAATGGCACTCTCTTCAGAGGTCTGTGAGCTAGAAGAGAGAAAGAATAGGAAAAATCACGATCAGACCAACTAGAATACAATGGTGTTTCCAAGGTGGCCTCCCGAAGGCAAAGGAACTCTTCCTGTGACACCCTTTGGCTTTCAAATCCAGGCTGCTCAGCCAGGCATGATTCTTCCACCAAGCCAGAAGCAGCCCCCACCGCTGCAGTGGGCCACATGGTCATTTCAACTTCCATTCTCTTCTGCCAGATCTTCCCAAGTTGCCAACAAGCTGTGACCATTTCTACTCTCCCTACTCAACTCCAGTGGAAGAGAAAACAAGCAGTGCCTGATCAAAAGGCCTGGGGAAGAAAAAGCAGAGGGATGAAATCAGGGGCAAAGTTCAGCTGAGTCAGTCACTTTCTAGCCCTGCAACCTCCTGAATGTCCAAACTGTGATCTCAGGATCTCACCCCATGACCCAGGAAATGGCCTTCTCATACATCCAATCCCCTTGAGTCCTGGAAGTCCAGGTGAAGGCTTTTTACTTACTAGAGGAGCATCTGAGAGGGGAGTTTTAGAGTGAGAAAGCATGAGTCGGACACGACTTAGCAACTAAATGCACACACACACACACACACACGCACACACGTGCAATCCAATGGACTGCAGCCCACCAGGCTCCTCTGTCCATGGGATCTCCCAGGCAAGAACACTGGCGCAGATTGCCATTTCTTTCTCCAGGAGATATTCCCGACTCAAGAACTGAACCCGGGGGCTTCCCTGGTGGTCCAGTGGTTGAGAACTTGCCTTGCAAGGCAGGAGACGCTAGTTCGATCCCTGGTCCAGGGGGATCCCATATGCCGTGAGGCAGCTGAGCCCGTGTGCCTCAGCTACCAAAGCCCGAGAACCCTAGAGCCCGTGCTCCGCCACAAGGAGAGGCCACTGCAGTGAGAAGCCTGTGCACCGCAGCTAGAGTGGCCCCGCTCCCTGCAACTGGCGGAAGCCTGCACGCAGCAGTGAAGACTCAGCACAGCCGTAAAAAAATACTAAAAAACGGAACCTGCATTTTTTATGTCTCCTGCATAAATGTAAAGCATATGTGATAATGTTAACAACAGCTAAATCTAAGTGGTAGATGTGATCTTTCAATTTTTCTGGATATTTAAAATTTTTCACAAACACTTTTAGAAAATATCCTTTAGGGCCTCCAGACTGTCACTGTCACCTGGCGCCTTGCCTTCTCTGAACTCTTACTATCTAATCAGTATCCTGCCTTGCATTGCTAAATTTTTATGTATCTCTTTTAGCTTCAAGTGGGCTTTCCTGGTGGCTCAGGAGGTAAAGAATCTGCCGGCAATTCAGGAGACCTGGGTTCAATCCCTGGGTCAGGAAGGTACCCTAGAGAAGGGAATGGCAACTCACTCCAGTATTCTTGCCTGGAAAATCCCATGAACAGAGGAACCTGGCAGGCTGTAGTCCACGGGGTCACAAAGAGTCGGACACAACTGAGTTGGACTAATCCGTTCACTTAGCTCTAGCAGATTTTTGTCTGCGGACAGGCAGGACTGTGGCTTCCCCTCCCCACGGTGGGGCTAAATAGCACCGCACTCCACACGTTACAAAAGCCCTACCACTGGCTGGGCAGCCACACCACAGGATGAAGTCTCCCACACGCACACCAAACAGGGGCTTTCGACCCTTTCCCGTTTCCTGGCCGACAGGCCAGGCTGGACCCTCATTCTCTCTCCCCTCCTTTTCATATCAGTTTCCAAGCAGAGAACTAAGACTGGCCAAAAGAAGCCCACAGGAAAAGGCCTGCTGCCCTCTACCCCCGGGTCCCTGTGGCCCAGAGAGTTCTGAGAACCAACAGTGCCACTGGACTGAGGTCCCTTCACAAACCCCCACATGGGCCCTTCCTCAAGACTGAGCTCTTGCTCAGTTCCCTGTCTGTACTTCCTCCTCCCCACCCCCACTCCCACCTTGGTTCTAGAACCTCACTGTGAACCCCAGTCCACTTGGCTGGTTTAATAACTATCCAGTCCTGGCAGGAAGCCAGACCCAGTTCCTGGGACCTCGGCCAGTGGCTGGAGTGTGGGCACAGTCTTGAGCACCACACCATCCTTGCTGCTCACAGGGCTTCATGGTGGTCCTGATGCTGATGACTGTGTTTATTTCTGATTCCTGAGTCACAGTATCCACCTTGTAGGGCCTGGCTCCTGATAGGCTCTGACCTAGCACCCCCAAGTCTTCTGAAGCAAGGCCCTGTCTTCCTCAGGCTCACTCGCCATCCAAGGCCAAGCCTCCTGTGCCTGGGGAAGGACTTCCACAAGACCACCATGCTCACTCCTTCCTGCCTACAGAGAGAGCATCCCAGCTTTTACGGGTTGAATTGTATCCTGCCAGTTCCTAAGTTGAAGTCCCAACCCTCAAATGTGACCATATGTGGAGACAAAGTCTTTATGGGGATACTTAACTGAAGTCCTAAGGATGGGAGCCTAGCTCAGTAGGACTGGTGTCTTAAGAAGAGGAAGAGACGCCAGAGATGCACATACAGGAAAAGCCCATGTGAAGACAGTGATAAGACAGTGATATTTATATGTGCAAGCCGAGGAGAGAGGCTGCAGGAGAACCAAACTTGCCAACACCTTGATTTTGAAATTCTAGCCTCCAAGAGCGGGAGAAATAAATTTCTGTTGCTCAAGCCCGTTCGCCTGTGATACTGTGTTATGGAAGCCCAAGCTAAGACATTCAGCATCTCAGCCCACCTGTCAGGACTGGTCTCACTGACCTAGTGCAGTCATTTGGGCCATTGTGTGATTCAAAGAAGACCAATACGAATAGGTGCTAACTGTGAAGTCCAGCTTTGTGCATCCCCCCAGGACAGTTCCTGGTATCTTTCTAATATTATGTATTCCAATGCAACTTTCTAACTTTGTTTAGAAGCAGAACCCTTTTTTATAGTTGAACTATTCAGATCCCTCAAACTCAGTGTAACCAAATAGATGACAGATCTGGGGTAAAGTGCTCCAAGACTCTCCTTTTTATCCCCATGAAATTCTACAAAAACTACCCCAAATTTGGAGAAGCACTGCTTGCTAAAGGAATACAAACACATTTAAAAATTGTTCTAAGCAGAGGATAAATAGAAAGGTAAGTCTGACAGGCCACTTTCCCCCAAAATCTCCAAATCTCATGTGTCAAAAACAAAAATAATTTTATACTTTTAATACCTGGTGCATACAAATAATCAAGGTTGTCTATATCTTACATCTAAATTGGTTAAGAAATCACGATTATAAGCTTCCAAATAATAATGCTATGTGCTTCTGCCTAAATATTTATATGTAGTCAACTGAATGTGGAAGAGACAGAAATATCCTGAGTGAAGAAGGGAATAGAAAGAGAGAAACTCATAAGCAACTTGGACCTTGATCCAAGAGCCACTATCACCACCTTCTCCTGCCTCTGTCCAAGGGTTATGGAAAGAGAGAAAGGAATTAGAGCATGGCTCCTCCATCTGGACCATGTGAACCAATGGTTCTGGTCGTGGCTGTGCATTAGTATCACTTTGGTAATGAATTAATAGGTCTAGGTACAATCACCAATGGCTCCTATTGTCACAAAAAGAGAGACAACCATATAGTATGTACTTCCTGTACACAGCATCACCTTTGCAGGACACTTGGCAAAAATCTACTCAGTCAGATCAAGCCTCTAGACCACTACCAAATTCAACAAATATAAGAGACAGAAGCATATGATAAAACACACACAGTAAAGCAAGCAGAAAAATTCTGAATGTGGGAGTGGGAACTCTACAGGCAAATGCTCTGGTTTTTACACAAATAATATTCAAGGGGGCAAAAGAGGCAGGACGAATGTATAGCTTTCTCAATCAATGGCAATGTGTTGTGTGACTCTTTTTTGGGTCCTGAATAGGACAAACCAAATGTAAAACAATATTTGTGAGAATCAAGGGAATTTGAACACAGACTGAATATCTGATGCTCTTCACTATTTACTATCAATTTGGGGGCGGGGGCGGTAAAATTATGGTACTGGAGCTGTTTCTAGTAACTATGCAACTGCTACTGCTGAGTTACTTCCGTCGTGTCCGACTCTGTGCGACCCTATAGACGGCAGCCCATCTGGCTCCCCCGTCCCTGGGATTCTCCAGGCAAGAACACTGGAATGGGTTGCCATTTCCTTCTTCCATGCATGAGAGTGAAAAGTGAAAGGGAAGTTGCTCAGTTGTGTCCGACTCTTAGCAACCCCATGGACTGCAGCCTACCAGGGTCCTCCACCCATGGGATTTTCCAGGCAAGAGTACTGGAGTGGGGTGCCATTGCCTTCTCCGTCTAATAACTATAGTTATCTTAAAAAACAGAGCCTTTATTTTTTTGAGATATATCCTGAAATATTATGGTTGGAATGATACAATGTCTAGGATCTGCTTTAAAACAATCTAGAGGGAAGTGATGGAGTAGGTATGGCTATGCAAGTTATACAAGCAGACTGGTCATGAGTTCAAAAATGTTGAAGTTGAGTGATGGGCACCTGACAGTTCACGATTTTATTTGAATCATGCATGTTAGAAATCTTCCATAATACAAAGTTAGACAGGAAAAAAACACAAATCAGCCAGAGAGGACTTGGGCCTCACTGAGATTACAATATGTTGGTCCAGGCGAGGCTTGTATAGCAGTGGTTTTCAAATCTCCCCAGGTGGTCCCAGCATGCAACTAGGATTAAGAACCACTGACATAGCATCAGATAGCCCAGTACAACCAGTCTCTCAACTTGTTTCTCAGTTCCAGTGACTAATTAAGAAACCAGCAAGAGAGGCTTATATTACTTCAATAATCACAATTGCTGTCAGTTTGATCAAATTACCTGAGGATTTAGGTCAAAGGTTCTCCATCAGAGAAGCATGTTCCTCCCTGTCCTACACCTCCACCAGCCGAAGGGGGCAAATATAGGCAGACGTTGGTCTCAACAATATTTTTTTGGATCTGTCTCCTCAGCCAAGAGCAACAAAAACAAAAATTAAAAAATGGGACTTGATCAAACTAAAAACCTTTTGCATAGCAAAGGAAACCATCAATAAAATAAAAAAGCAACCTACTGAATGAAAGAAGATATTTGAAAAAACTATGTCTGATGAGGAATTCAGTTCAGTTCAGTTCAGTCCCTCAGTTGTGTCTCACTCTTTGCGACCCCATGAATCGCAGCACGCTAGGCCTCCCTGTTCATCACCATCTCCCGGAGTTCACTCAGACTCACATCCATCGAGTCCGTGATGCCATCCAGGCATCTCATCCTCTGTCCCCTTCTCNCGCTCTTGCTTTTTCTATGATCCAACGGATGTTGGCAATTTGGTCTCTGGTTCCTTAAAAGAAAGCTTTTAAAAGAAAAAGAAATGCAATTATGAGCAGACTATATGTCTAATACTTTGTTCTATGTGTTGTTTATAGCTTGTTTTGTGTGAATATGCATTTATCTCAAAATATAAAATTTTTGTATTGCCTCTCTTACACTAAACCAGTGGATAACTTTCAAGGTAGATATCTCCTGAAATTTAAAAAAAAAAAAAGAAGGAATATATTCATTTAAAATCATCTTACTCTATGGATTAAATTATATGTCCCATATGTAAATGCTATATAGTTTACTATTTGTTTACCAACATCCTTTTCCAAAATGCCTTAGCTCACTCAAATTACATTAATTGGGGAGATGTCCCAGCATGTTAATTCTTATTTGAAGGATGTGGAATTGCTTTATCAAGAAAAGTAATTTTCCATCAGTTCCTTTTCATTAGCATGGAGAAAATATAGATAATAAATAGCTGAATAGATGGATTTAGTTATTTGTTGTTGTTGTTCAGTTGCTCAGTCAAATCTGACTCTTTGCAGCCCTATGGACTGCAGCACGCCAGGCTTCCTTGTCCTTCACCATCTCCCGGAGCTTACTCAGACTCATGTCCATTGAGTCAGTGATGCCATCCAACCATCCCCTCTGTTGTCCCCTTCTCCTCCTGCCTCAATCTTTCCCAGCATCAGGGTCCTTTCCAGTGAGTCAGTTCTTTGCATCACGTGGCCAAAGTATTGGAGCTTCAGCTTCAGCATCAGTCCTTCCCATGAATATTCAGGACTGATTAACTTTAGTATTGACTGGTTTGATCTCCTTTCAGTCTTCTCAAGAGTCTTCTCCAACACCAGAGTTTAAAAGCATCAATTCTTTGATGCTCAACCTTCCTTGTGGTCTAACTCACATCCATACATGACTACTGGAAACACCATAGCTTTGTCTAGACAGACCTTTGTCAGCAAAGTAATGTCTCTGTTTTTTAATATGCTGTCTAGGTTTGTCATAGCTTTTCTACCAAGGAGCAAGTGTCTTTTAATTTCATGGCTGCAGTCACCATCTGCAGTGATATTGGAGCCCAAGAAAATAAAGTCTGTCACTGTTTCCACTCTTTTCCCATCTATTTGCCATGAAGTGATAGGACCAGATGTCATTTTTTGAATGTTGAGTTTTAAGCTAGACTTTTCACTCTCCTCTTTCACCTTCTTCAAGAGGTTCTTTAATTCTCTTTGCTTTCTGCTATAAGGGTGGAATCATCTGCACATGTGTTAGTCGCTTAGTCATCTCTGACTNTCCCATCTATTTGCCATGAAGTGATAGGACCAGATGTCATTTTTTGAATGTTGAGTTTTAAGCTAGACTTTTCACTCTCCTCTTTCACCTTCTTCAAGAGGTTCTTTAATTCTCTTTGCTTTCTGCTATAAGGGTGGAATCATCTGCACATGTGTTAGTCGCGTAGTCATCTCTGACTCTTTGCACCTCCTTGAACTGTAGCCTCCAGGCTCCTCTGTTTATGGAATTCTCAGGCAAGAACACTGGAGTGGGTTGTCATTTGCTTCTCCAGGCCATCTGCATATCTGAGTTTATTGGCATTTCTCCCAGCAATCTTGATTCCAGCTTGTGCTTCATCCAACCTGGCATTTCATATGCTGTGCTCTGTATAGAAGTTAAATAAGTAGGGTGACAATATACAGCCTTGACATATTATAATTTTTTATAAAGTATTATAATACTTTACAATAAAACAATGTATTGTACCGTGGATTTGACTCTATTGGGGATCCTTCCAAAATCCTAAATATGGGCAGTTGCAAAAATTGCATGCTAATTTTTTAATTTTGATTTTAATATTTTTAATTTAATTAAAATTTGATTTTGATTTTTAAATTGAAAGCTTGCGCCCATGAAGACCAATTTTACCCATTCTGTGCTATGGAAGTAGATAGTGCCACCAAAACCACTCATCTCATAACATTACATGGCCAGAAAAACAAGGATGAAGCACTCTAAATCCACGATGGTCACAATTATGCAAACCTAACCCAACCTCAGTTCAGTGCAGTCTCTCAGTTGTGTCCGACTCTTTGTGACCCCATGAACCACAGCACGCCAGGCCTCCCTGTCCATCACCAACTCCTGGAGTTTACCCAAACCCATGCCCATTGAATCAGTGATGCCATCCTACCATCTCATCCTCTGTCGTCCCCATCTCCTCCTGCCCTCAATCTTTCCCAGCATCAGAGTCTTTTCAGATGAGTCAGCTCTTTGGATTAGGTGGCCAAATGTTGGAGTTTCAGCTTCAGCATCAGTCCTTCCAATGAATATTCAGGACTGATTTCCTTTAAGATTGACTGTTGGATCTCCTTGCAGTCCAAGGGACTCTCAAGAGTCTTCTCCAACACCACAGTTCAAAAGCATTCATTCTTCGGCACTCAGCTTTCTTCATAGTCCAACTCTCACATCCGTACATGACCACAGGAAAAACCATAGCCTTGACTAAAGGGACCTTTGTTGACAAAGTAGGTCTCTGCTTCTCAATATGCTGCCTAGGTTGTTCATAACTTTCCTTCCAAGGAGAAACTGTCTTTTAATTTCAGGGCTGCAGTCACCATCTGCAGTGATTTTGGAGCCCAAAAATATAAAGTCTGACACTGTTTCCATTGTTTCCCCATCTATTTCCCATGAAGTGACGGGACCAGATGCCATGATCTTCCTTTTCTGAATGTTGAGCTTTAAGCCAACTTTCTCACTCTCCTCTTTCACTTTCATCAAGAGGCTTTTTAGTTCTTCTTCCCTTTCTGCCATAAGGGTGGTGTCATCTGCGTATCTAAGGTTATTGATATTTCTCCAGTCAATCTTGATTCCAGCCTATGCTTCCTCCAGCCCAGCGTTTCTCATGATGTACTCTGCATTTAAGTTAAATAAGCAGGGTGACAATAGACAGCCTTGACGTACTCCTTTTCCTAGTTGGAACCAGTCTGTTGTTCCATGTCCAGTTCTTTTTTATATATATAATTTTTATTTTAACTTTATTTTACTTACGGTACTGTATTGGTTTTGGCATACATTGACATGAATCTGCCACAGGTGTACATGNAAGTTAAATAAGCAGGGTGACAATATACAGCCTTGACGTGCTCCTTTTCCTATTTGGAGCCAGTCTGTTCTTCCATGTCCAGTTCTAACTATTGCTTCCTGACCTGCATATGTTTCTCAAGAGGCAGGTCAGGTGGTTTGGTATTCCCATCTCTTGAAGAATTTCCCACAGTTTATTGTGAGCCACACAGTCAAAGGCTTTGGCATAGTCAAGAAAGCAGAAATAGATGTTTTTCTGGCACTCTCTTGCTTTTTCCATGATCCAGCGGATGTTGGCAATTTGATCTCTGGTTCCTCTGCCTTTTCTAAAACCAGCTTGACCATCTGGGAGTTCATGGTTCATGTATTGCTGAAGCCTGGCTTGGAGAATTTTGAGCATTACTTTACTAGCATGTGAGATGAGTGCAATTGTGCGGTAGTTTGACCGTTCTTTGGCATTGCCTTTCTTTGGAATTGGAATGAAAACTGACTTTTTCTAGTTCTGTGGCCACTGCTGAGTTTTCCAAATTTGCTGGCATATTGAGTGCAGCACTTTCACAGCATCATCTTTCAGGATTTGAAATAGTTCTACTGGAATTCTATCACCTCCACTAGCTTTGTTCATAGTGATACTTTCTAAGGCCCACTTGACTTCACATTCCAGGATGTCTGGCTTAGGTGAGTGATCACACCATCATGATTATCTTGGTCGTGAAGATCTTTTTTGTATAGTCCTTCTGTGTATTCTTGCCACCTCTTCTTAATATCTTCTGCTTCTGTTAGGTCCGTATCATTTCTGTCCTTTATCGCACCCATCTTTGCATGAAATGTTCTCTTGGTATCTCTAATTTTCTTGATGAAGGATTAACAACCAAAATAAATAAAGAACTCATACAACTCAACATCAAAAACACAGTACAATTAAAAAATAGACACAGGACCTGAATAGGGATCTTTTCAAAGGCATACAAATGGCCAACAAGCACATGAAAAGATGGTCCACATCACTAATCATCAGAGAAATGCACATCAAAACCACGAGCTCTTGCCTCTTGCCTGTCAGAATGGCTATCATCAAAAACATAAAAATAATACACGTGGCAAGGATATGGGAAAAAGGGAACCCTAGTACGTTGTTGGTAGGAACGTAAACTAATGCAGACAGTATGGAAAATATTATGGAGGTTCCTCAAAAAATTAAAAATACAACTATCATGTGTGTGCTAAGTCACTCCAGTTGTGTCTGACTCTGCAACCCTATGGACTGCAACCCACCAGGCTCCTCTGTCCATGGGATTCTCCAGGCCAGAATACTGGAGTGGGTTGCCATGCCCTCCTCCAGGGGATCTTCCTGACCCAGGGGTCAAACTCATGTCTCTTATGTCTCCTGCACTGGCAGGTGGACTCTTTACCGCTAGTGCCGCCAGGGAAGCCCCCCAAAACTACCATANTCCTCTGTCCATGGGATTCTCCAGGCCAGAATACTGGAGTGGGTTGCCATGCCCTCCTCCAGGGGATCTTCCTGACCCAGGGGTCAAACTCATGTCTCTTATGTCTCCTGCACTGGCAGGTGGACTCTTTACCGCTAGTGCCGCCAGGGAAGCCCCCCAAAACTACCATACAGTCCAGCAATTCCACTTCTGGGTATTTATCCAAAGAAAATGAAAACACTAATTCAAAAAGACACGCACCTCAATGTTCATAAGAGCATTACCTATGATAGTCATGATACGAAAGTAAGCTAAGTGCCCATCAACAGATGAATGGATAAAGAAGATACAGTACATATATATATATACACAGTGAAACATGACTCAGGCATAAGAGTGACATCTTGCCATATGCAGCAAAACAAATAGACCTGGAAGGTACTTTGCTTAGTGAAAGAAATCAGACAGAGACAAATACCATATATTTTCACTTGTATACAGAATCTAAAAAACAGAACAAATTAAACAGAAATAGACTCACCAATACAGGGAACAAACTGGAGGTTACCAGAGGGGAGAGGGGTGGAGGGAGGGGCAAAGTAGGTGAAAAGGATTAGGAGGTCCGAACTACCCATTATAACATAAATGAGTCACAAGGATACAATGTACAGCACAGGGAATATAGTCAGTATTTATAGTAACTGCATATAGCATGTAATCTATAAAAATATTGAATCACTATGTTGTACACCTGGCATTAATAAATATTCTAAGTCAACTACACTTGAGTAAATTTAAAAGAACAAAAAATTTTTCTAGAATCATCTGGGAAGCATTTTCAAAACTCACAGACCCCTTGGGGTTCTGCCACTGGCTTCCCCAAAACAGAGTGACCAGACCACTGGGAGGGCCTCACAGGGGCAATGCTCCTTCCCTTCGGGTGCTGGGGAAGCTGGCACAAGCTGGCACGGGGAGCTCCTACCTGTGTCTGTTCCTCTTGCCCAGGTCTTCTTCCTCAGGAACAGGGTCGATGTCGGGCAGAGGGATGATGTAGCCGCTATCTGCACTCAGCCTCTGCTCGTCGAGGCCACCCTCCCAGTCCTTCAGCTTGTCTTCTTCATTTTTGTAGGTGACGCCAATGTAGGCGTTGTCGGAGTCCACGCGCATGCGTGCCACAGCGGGATGGTCGCTCTTCAGAAAGTCCAGGTGGATCTTTTCATAGCTCTGCAAACATTGATGTCACACAGTTACTTGAGGGTTATTGACAGAACTGCAAAAAAGAATGCAGACGCTCAGAACTTACTCTTGTTTAACTGTCGGTGTTTCCAAACAACCTCACAGATGTGGGGTTTGGATCACTGAAGGAGAATCAGATGTCAACTGTCCCCAGAGATGTGGAACGTGAAGAAAGGGCCACCACTGGCAGAGATCTCTTGCTGGTAGGTCTCGAGATACCAAGAACCCACTTTGCAAGTCAGTAGCTACTGCTGTGTCCCCATACACATTCCCTTCTCTGGAATTAGCATCGAGCCTTCTGGTCCCCATCAGATAGTCTCTCTGGGACTTGGATGGGTTCCCATAAGAGGTGACTAAGGCTTCCCTGGGAGCAACACACCTGAAACTTTCTTGATCCCTATACACTGGAGAAATCTAATTAAAAACCTAGGGACCATTGGTCTAAAAAGGCTCCATAAACAAGAGCTCCAGTCTATTCCCATCAACACATCTTCACCAACCAGTGTGTCTTTGACTTGCCTATGGTTAATCTCCTTCCTTCCTTCTGACTTCCTGCCGCCTCACTTACGGCAATTGTAATGGGCAGTGAGATAATGAATAAAAAAAAGCATTTAACTTCCAGTTCAGCTAACACTGCTCTTCCTTGAGAAGAAGGTAGAGAAGCAGTAAGTATGGAAAGTCTACGTGGCAACTAATCTGAATCTAAGAAACTGTGCCTGGGTTTCCTTCTCAGCATCTCAGCAGAAAGTTGCTTCATTCATTACCATATCCTGCTTGGTTCCATGAAATTACATTTGTTCCTTTGAACAATGCTTCCTATTCCACAAAAAACCAGCTGGAACCACAGATAACAGCTGAGACTGTTCCTTCCAGTCAGCTGGCAAAAGCCAATTTTGCATGGATTTAAGTGCATTCAAATTAGCGATTTAATGGCTCTGGATGCCCTGAGACTTCTAACTGCACAGTAGCTTCAGATACTCAAACATCTGGAGAATAAAGTGCTTACAGGTGTTGCACACTTAGGATGAATGGGAGCCGTGCAGGAAGGGGAGGGTTTTCATTCATCACTGCTACCAAGGGCCTGGGGAGCACTGCATGAAGCCCCAGCCACTGGATCACACAATCTTTTTCCTCCTTTGAAAGTGTTCCATTAAAATAGTGTTGAACAGTACTCCTCGCTCACATAACCAGCTGTTGTCTCCTCCTCTTGCCCATCCCTTGCCACCCACCCATCTTAAGAGGCCCAGAAAAACCTTTTTATATTGTCCAGGCAACAGATTCTCCACAATTTCACTCAGGTGGTAAAAGGAGGGTCTCTTCTCCGGCTCACTGTTCCAGCACTTCACCATGATCTCGTAGCTGGAGAAGTACAAGACCCAGAGTAGGCATGGAGAGGATGATCAGGGCACCCCCACCCCCACAGACCCATCAGGCATGAACACAGGCCCACAGGATGGGGAGAGGCTCACACTTCACTGGTGGCATGGTCAGGCTTGGCCATCCGGTATCCACTCTTGATCTTATTGTAGAATGTAGAATCCACCATCATGCCAGGGTAAGGTGTGCCACCTGAGAGGCCAAGAAGAAAACAACCGGGGCTGACAAGCATGTGGTACAGTGCTGAAACACCTGGGGTGATACAGCACCTTTAGAAAATGTTTGGGGATCCCCACTTTGAAGTATCGGTTCTTCCAAGGAAATCAAGTATTACCATCTGCTTGATTTCACAGCCCTGCCCAAATCTTAAATTTAACCAAAAGGGAAAGTCCAAACAAACATAGAGCGACACACCAAAGCCTTGCTTGCATCACACCACTTAATAGTCCACCCTCCAAAACAAACCACAAGGTTGAGCTACTTTAAGGAAATGCTGTAAGCAATTCAGGTCTATCTAGTGGAGCCAAAATGAACTACTATTACTCAAAGGAATTCTATGCAAAATGTTTTTAAAAGTTAGCAGGAACTGAAAGAAAATGCCTTTCTTCTTTGCTGTGATTAGAGACAAGCATTCATGTACTCATGGATTCATTTAACAACTCTTTTTTTTTAGAGCTTCCATTTTACTTTATTTTACTTTACAGTACTCTATTGGTTTTTTAACAACTCTTTAAGTTATTGCTTATGTATTTCATTTATAATCCTATTTCTAAATTAAATGTAACCTATAAATCATTAAAAAANCATTTAACAACTCTTTTTTTTTAGAGCTTCCATTTTACTTTATTTTACTTTACAGTACTCTATTGGTTTTTTAACAACTCTTTAAGTTATTGCTTATGTATTTCATTTATAATCCTATTTCTAAATTAAATGTAACCTATAAATCATTAAAAAAAATTTAACCAAGACTTCTAGGTTGGTCAAGTCCAGAACCCTAGCAAAAATTCTACACATCTAGAAAAAGCACAGAAGTGTTCTTCAATGTTTCTGAGTACTGGATCTATGAATACAAAGCAAAATAGAAAATCCAGAGAAATTCTGAATCACTGAGGCCAAAAAAGTCAGTTTCATCAGAAATGTCCAAATAATTAAGGCAGAAATCTTGGAATGTCTAGCTAATTCTCTGCTTTTAACAGAATATGAGAGTCTCAGTTAAGCCATACACTTGAACAACACCAGGTATTTTAACCTTATTTACATCCCAAAGCTGGAAAACCACAGCGTCTTCCTTCCAGTGGTGTTCCAGAACAACCCAAACAAGCGGAGCTATTAGGCCCATACCAAGGGAAAAGATCTCCCAGAGCAGGATGCCATAGGACCAGACGTCACTCAGCGTGGTGTAGAGGTTATCAAAGATGCTCTCAGGAGCCATCCACTTCACGGGGAGAAAGGTCTGCAGGGAAGGGGAAGGACATTAAACCCAGCATGTGCAGCAATAGTCTACAGCAGCAAAACAGAAAGGGCTTCTCTTGGAGCTCATAATAACTTGCGCCAGGAACCTCACTCTGCATGAGCATCTGGACTCCCAGCACTAGAAGACTGCCTGGTACCTTCCAGAGCCCTGGGTGCTCCATGTACCTATCTCATGAATGATGGGTGCTCACTCTTGTCTCTTGTGCCCACCCAAGGAGTAACAGCCAAAGATATTTAATCCTGAATTTTTATCCCAAAGGTATGAGCCTTAAATGGACCCGTCCCCTATTTTCAGGTGTTCGTAGGAACAAAATAAAGAACAGCCCCAGTGAACTGAGAGGCAATACATTTTTGCACTGTAAGAAACAATGGGAAGAAGGTTCAAATGTAGAACAGAAGGATTATCTTTAAGGAAATCGTGCCTCTAAGACGTATTAACTCAAATGGCTTTAACATTGCACGGTCACAGACACTATCTGAAAATTTGATCATCTCCAAGGGTGTGCTCCTTGGAAATGAATGCACAATTTACATATTAATAGCCAACATTTTGCTGCTTTGTAAGTGCCAGGCACTGTCCCTCAGCATTTTACACAAATCCACTAATCTAATGCCCCACAGCAACTCAGAAGATAGGTACTGGTAATACTTCCCCGATACAGTTAGGAAAACCAAGGTACAGAATGGACAAGCCACTTGCCCCGAGTCCCTACACTGGTAGGTGCTGAGCCGGTGCTCACACCCAGGCACTCTGTCTGTGGAGCTTATGGTTTGCCTACTGACCCCTGGAGCCCATTCATGAATGTCATGGACTCCATGTTAAAAGTCCGGGCTGTGAATGGCTAGAAGCAACATCTGCTTTCAGAGATTCAAGTAAGGGAGGGCAAGCATGCCAAATGAGGTAGGGGCACGTACACTGCCTTTGGACACGTAGTTCGAATCATGCATGATGTCTCTGGCCAGGCCAAAGTCACAGATCTTCACGATTTTCCCCTGCGCCAGGAGGACGTTGCGAGCCGCCAGGTCCCGATGGACACACTGCACAGAAGGGGAAGACGGGATGGGGGTCACTCCACCTGCCACTGGATAGCACACCCCCTGCAAGACTGGCCACTTAACAGGGACACTTGGAGGTGCCTGGACACCTCAGGAAGACTGGCCCACAGAGCTCACCTCGCCCAGGCTTTCAACCCAGTGCCTCCCAAGAGGGAGAAAGCTCTGGAGAAAAGTGGACACCTGATCCTGCCGGAGGGCCCACTCACCTTCTGGGAAGGGGTATCGAGAAGCAAAGCAGCAGCTGGCTCCTCCACAACTCTCCCTCCACGCTCACCTCACCCAGAACAAGGCCTGGGTCTAAAGAGGGCTCTGACGTCTGAACACACTTACATTTTTTGAAGCCAAAAACTCCATTCCTCGGGCAACTTGATAGGTAAAGCTCAACAAATCCAACAAAGTCAGGCCTTCTGAGTTATCATCTGAAAGGAGGTTTTTGACTTCTGAGTCTGCAAGAAAAAAATGAAATGTGTTGGCGCTAGTGGACAGCATGAAACATCAGCCACCGTGACGCTCTCTCAAGGCTGGGCCACTCATTAGGCTGCAGAGGCGTGTCCAGAGAACGTACCTATGATCATGTTCTCATAGTGTCTAGACCTCACAGGTGAGTATAAACTATGCAGAAATGTCCTCTTTAAAAAAGAAACACGGACTTCCCTGGTGGCTCAGTGGTAAAGAATCCACCTGCCAACGCAGGAGACACAGGTTCCATCTCTGGTCCAGAAAGATTCCAAGTGCCATGGAACAACTAAGCCCGTGTGCCCCAACTACTGAGTTCTTGCTCTAGAGCCCTAGATCCACAACCACTGACGCTCATGCCCTCTGCAGCCCACGCTCCACGAAAAGAGAGAAGCCACCGCAATGAGAAGCTCGAGCACCATGAAGAGTAGCCCCACTCGCTGCAAGCTGAGGAAGCCAGTGCAGCCACAGATACATAATTTAATTTCAAAAATAAATGAATAAAAAGAAATATATCCATAAATACAGACACTTGGTTTAAACATATATCTCCATAATGACTAGTCTAATAGGTTCTCATACATATTTTTGTTCTTGTTTGGCTCCCAAATTTTCCTTTAGCCAATCACCTCAGCCACCTTTAAAACCCACACGCACCCACACCCACGCATCTTCTATGATGAATGTACATGAAGCCTCTATGAAAAAGCAGCTTCTAGGAATTGCTTTTTTTTTTTTTCTTTTTAAAGCCACCTTCATAGTACTTGGCTTACTTTATGAATGAAATTAGCCACCAATCAGGCTAGAGTAGCAATCTTGAAGCTCAGTGCCAAAGACTTTGCGTATAGTTCCTTTCTCTGTAACTTGCCCACTTTCCCCAGTTGGTCCCGCCTGGAAGGGTCCCAGGGTTTTCGAGGAAGGAGGCAATCTAGGCCAGCAGCTCTCAGCACTTTTTGAAAAAGCTCAGGCAAGTACAGAGTAGCTGCAGCCATTCACATTTTTCCAGCCAGAAAGCAATGGTCTGCCTGCCAACCGGGCTCGGGCTGAGCATGAATCAGGTTCTCCTGACATCTGGAGCCAGGTCCGGCCTGGGAAGCAATGGAAACTATTTTTAACAATACAGGAGGGGAGCGGAAGTGTTGGTTCCGACAAGTCTCGTTGGCCAACCTTTTAAAAGGGCTTGGAAGTTTACCCAGTTGGCACTGAAAGGTGAATGGAACTTGGAGCTGCAGCAGTGGAAAATATTATTATGTACTACACTTTGCAAAACAAGCACATTCTCTTTTTTTTTTTTTTTAATGATTGTACCTTTCATTCAAGAACCCTGAAAGCATCCAGAGTACATCAGTGATTTTCAAAACAATTTCCATGGCAGCATAACACCTTTTAGGCGGGACCTAGGGAAGGTCTCAGACCCAGTAATATAAAATTATGCAACAAAGCATGGTCAGATCTCTCCCGAAGCCTCCCCCCAGCTCCAAGCCTGTGATTAGACTAGAACCCTGCAGGGGCCACCCCCCACCAGATGTGGGGTGGTCCATCTGGTATGGGCATCAGCTAGGCTCCCTGGAGTTTATAAATCAATCAAACCTGCCACATGCTCATCTGCTTTGAAAACAAACGGATCTTCCTTCAAACAACATTCAGTACAAACACCCAACACCCTTGTCAGATAATATAACCTCAAACTGTCCACTTTACAGTTTCTATCACAAATTGGGCATTAGCAAAGCTAACAGCTAGAGCTATTAAACACAGATATCAGAGATTTACATAATAGAATTTTTAAAAATAATATTAGGAATCAATAAAAGATTGCCAGATTTTAATGTTATCAAGTAAGGGCACTGAGAAAAAATAATTACCACTATACCTTCATTTAAAGCAAAAAAGGTATGTTAAACCAAAAAATGAATACTATTATGTCAGAATAAATAATTATTCAAAATGATTACGTTTTAAAATGTACAATTCAAGGATGCAATGTACAACATTATTACTATAATTAATACTGCTACATTTTATATATGAAATTTAAGAGGCTAAATCCTAAAAGTTCTCATCACAAGGGAAAAAAATTTTTCTTTTTATTTTGTATCTGTGTGAGAAAATGGATGTTCACTAAATTTATCGTGGTAATCATTCACAATGTTTGTAAATCAAACCATTACACTGTACAACTCAAATGTATACAGCCCTATATGTCAGTCATATCTCAATAGCTCAATAAAGTCAGACAAAATAAAATTAATAAAATAAAATTACACATAAAGTCTGAAAAATTCATTATATTAGTTCTGTCTTTATTCTTTTCCTTTTTTCAATTCACAAGCCAGGACTTCCCCGGTATTACAGTGATTAAGAACCTGCCTGCAAATGCAGAGGACATAGGTCTGGGAAAATTCCACAATCCTTGGAGCAACCGAGCCCGGGTGCTGTGACTACAGAACCCTGTGCATCTAGAGAGTGTGCTCTGTAACCAGGGAAGCCACCACAGTGAGAAACCCGCAGGCCTCGCCAGAGTAGCCCTCGGTCCTGTAACTAGAGAAAGCCCACACACAGCAGTGAAGACCCAGCACAGCCAGGCACAGATAAAGAAATAAAGAAAAAGAGTTCAAATAGTATGAGTTCTAGTTAAGAAAATTACAGGCCAGACCTGCAAAAACGTGTCACAGACCCAACTGTGCAGATCTGCAGTTAGGGACCATGTGGCCTGACAGTCCTGCTTACCAGGCCTGCTCACCACCTTCTGAGTATTCTAAGTATCATATTAAACCACTGGGAGATCTCAGCACCCGAAGCACAAGCAAAGACACCTTTACCTAACATGGATTTCTTCTTATACGAGGCTGGGCGATCATACAGCGCTCTCTGGATGTCCGAGTATTTAGAAACCTCTTTTCTCTCCAGCATGGGGACATACTGTGTAGTGTCAGCTTGCTTCATGTCCATGTAGTCACCATTGTTTTCAAAAGATAAAATGACATAACTGTAAAAACAGAAAAAGAAACCTTATCCAGGGTGTCCCTCTGGCGTGATCACCCATAGCTCAGTAGATGAGGACCAGGTACCCACCATGTGTGAGACAGTGGTGGGCACAGGGGTGGCAGGGGAAGGTCATGATGGAGGTCATGTCCACCACGGCATCCTTCACGTGGATGGTCTAGCCGGGCAGATGAGCATTAATCAAGGATCACACAAACACACAGACCACCTCAGCTCAACTCTGTCTTTATTCTGTTTTTCAGTTCACAGGACAGAAAGCTTCACCACGTGGCCAAGTTGCTTGGACAGACGATTCCTTCTACTCAATAAACTTAACACCAATTTGGTATCTATCAAGTAATTTAATATGAAGTGAATTCACATACATTCTGATCTTGCAGAACGTCATATCTACAGCAATCTTTTCAGTCACTTTAGATATCTATAGTGGCAATCATCACTTCATTGGCCTGACTGGTATGCCCAGGTTCAGCAAGGACCAGTGTCTCAAACTTGTAAATCCTCAAACAATTTCTCACAAGATATGAACACTGAGGCTTCCCTGACCAGAGATACATCTGGAAGTCTGAAGTGGACCACACATAAAGAGCAACTGGCTCCCAGGATGATTTCAACTCTTCCTCTCATTCAAACCTATCAGCAAAGCTTTCCCTAACATGATATCCTGTCTAAAACACCTACAGACATGGGGTATCTCTCAGCACCATGTCATGGGGTGACGGAGGAGGGTAGTTGACTTCAAGTCTTGCTACCTCCTGGCCCTGACTCTGCAGACATGACCTCCATCAGGACATGGGTTGTCTCCATTGGTGAGGCTCATAAGACATTTCCTCCCTGGAGGAGGAAATGGCAACGCACTCCAGTATCTTTGCCTGGAAAATCCCATGAACAGAGGAGCCTGGTGGACTACAGTGCACGGGGTCCACAAGAGTCAGACACGGCTGAAGCGACTGAGCATGCACGCACGCCTAAGACAGTGATTCACAGCAGCGTCTGTCTCTGCACCTACCTTCTTGTGCTTTCATCAGCCGGGTTCAATCCAAAAATGTCCAGCTCTTTCTTTGGCTTCTCTGGATGGTGACTCAGGAAGCTGTCCCTATTCTTATGCAAATAGTTGACCAAATCCCCATAGAAGCAGTACTCAGTGATGATGTAAATGGGGCCTGTGGGGTCCAAAACCAGTTGGAGATGAGCATGAAGAACAGAGAAGCCTTGAACTTATTGTATCTAGAGTGGTAAAAGACACTGCTCAAGAACAGGGTGCTTCCCTCAGTGGAACTCAGTCCACAACCCACTCAACAGATTGACATTTGCTGGCATGTCTGGAGGTACAGCGTGGGGGATTGAAAAGCCTGGACAGTCCTTGCAATGGCAGGTGTTCTAGGAAAATCCTCACTCTCAAGTGAGCAAGCCTACCTGACTTGGTGCAGGCGCCCAGCAAGTTCACGATGTTTAAATGCGGCCCCAGGTGGGTCATTATCTTCAGTTCAGACATGAGAGCTTGTTTTTCACTGGATCTGGCTGTGGCTGTTGAAGAAATAAATCATACATCAGTTCAACTGAATTATTTATTTCCCAGAAAAAGCCAAAAGCACGGCTAATCCTACAACTAGCTATCATTTTATTTACCAACAGTCTCAAAGGGAAATGCTAGTAACTCAGTCTCAAAGGGAAATGCTAGTAACTCTACACACTTATCCCAAGTCTGCAGGGTAAAAAGAAGCTACTAAAAATAACTCTTGATTTTCCAACATATAAGTGACAAGAATGCTCTAAATAAACCTCACTGACAAGAGTCTAAATACACAAAAAACCTCGAGTTGAAAGAACTAATATCTAGTCCTAAATTTGACATTTACTGGCTGTGTGATTTTTGAGTTTAATATCTCCATGTTCAAGAAATCTCCAGAAAAGGAGCACTTACGTTTTAGCATCTTCACTGCTACTTTCATGACAGGTTGAGACCGACTTAATCCATAGGCAGTTCCTTCAACCACTTTCCCAAACGCACCAGACCCCAGGATCCGACCTGTGGGCAACCGGAACCATCAACACACACAGAATCAGGCATCTCATCCGATTCACATACCACAGCCAGCGATCATGGCTGCACAGCTGGGTGGTGTTTTTCCCATATGGAGAAAGCATAATAACTCCTCCAAGTCATCATGTCAAAACCAAAATTGAGCCCACAGGGAAGGAAATTAGTATAATTGCTTTTGTCACATAACATTTGCAAAGGAAAAGAAAAACACAGACGGGAAGAAAGGAGGTGCAGCCCTCCCTAGTGTGAGCACTCATCCACCGGCTGGAGACCTGAGCCAAAGCCTGGGCTCTATGGCACGTGCTCTCTGTGGCTCTGGCCCAAGCCTTCTGGCTCTCTACCCTTCTGTTTTCCCCATGTAAACAGGGGCATCTTTTGCATCAAAAAGCCTTTCTCCACTGGAAGTGAAAGTGAACGTGAAGTTGCTCAGTCCTGTCTGACCCTTTGTGGCCCCATGGACTATAAAGCCTACCAGGCTCCTCTGTCCATGGGGTTTTCCAGGCAAGGGTACTGGAGTGAGTTGCCCTTTCCTTCTCCAGGATATTTTCCCAACCCAGGAATCGAACCTGGGTCTCCCACATTGCAGGCAGATGCTTTACCATCTGAGCCACCAGGGAAGCTTCTCCACTGGAAATACTTCCCTATTCAGGACATTATTGATTCCAAGCAGTGATAAAGCAAACTTCAGGCTGGCCCTCTTGTCGTCCATCTGTTAGGAAGACCAGGAAGAGAGAAGGCTAAACATGCCCAGGAGCACAACACGTTGCCACGTGTTGGGAGATACAAAAGGAAATGGAGGCTCTCGTGCCCACTATTTTTATTTTAACTTTTTATTTTGTATTGGGGTATAGCCAATTAACAATGTTGTGAAAGTTTCAGGAGAACAGAGAAGGGACTGACTCGGGCATACCTATACATGTATCCGTTTTCCCCCAAACTCTCCTCCCATCCAGGCTGCCACATAACATTGAGCAGAGCTCCCTGTGCTCTACAGTAGGTCCTTGTTGGTTATCCATTTAAAAATATCAGTGTGCACATGTCCATCCCAAACTCCCTAAGTATTCCTTCCCGTGTAGTGCCCACTCTTAAAGAGTCTGCAGTCTAAAACAGACGTTTCCGTCAAACCAGGGGAAGGCTCCTAACGGGAACTGAAATCCCATAGTGCCGCTGACTGCACGTCTGCCTGACTGGAACTTATTCCCGCAAAGGTACCACTTCCCCAGCAGCTCGACGATACGCAGAAGCAGAGAGACACAGGAACACCTCTTAGCCACGAATGTTGCCCCTTTTTCTCCATATTTTATTACTTTTTAACTTCCCTAAGCTCCTCACCTTTTGTAAAACAAGGGAGAAAATATAATAAAGCAAGCTTAGTTCTCAGACATAGGTATTTGAATGAGAGAGGCTAGGGTGTCTTGTTTGATCTCAGTTTAAGTAACTTTCTAGGAAGACCTAATTTGGCTGCTTTCTGGAATGAGACAAGTAGATAATTTAAAAATGCCTTCGGCGTCCTCCAAAGTACCTACTGTTAGAATATTCATGATGACACAACCTCTAGCTCTCACCTTCATTTGTCTTTGTCCTGTTTTCATTCATTTAGAATGTAATTAAAAAAAAAAAAAAAAACTCTTGACTAAAGTTTCCTGTACTTGGTCTCAACCCAAGACTGAAATATTTGAAAAGTTTTGCTTTAAAATTGTAAAAACTTGTACTTTTACATTCTATTTTTAAAGAAGTATCTACTACATCCTCAGAAGGTACTGGGTCAAAACATATTTTTGGATTGTCTTCATCCATTCCTTCATCTGTTCCTTTTTCATCATAGAAATTCATCTCATTTCCAATGGGTATCATTTCCAAAACAAAGAGACTCTGAGGGGTGTCTCCCCTATAGTCGCTTCTTCCTTTGTAAAATTTTCTTAACTTGTAATTTGCTATGGAAGGAGGTTTAAAAAAAAAATTATCACAGTGATCCAATTGACTCACTTTCAAAGGCAGAAAAAGATTTCCAAAAAAGCCAATTTCTGACGCCTCACTCTTACTAAGCACAGGTTCAGACCCTTTCTTCCTCCACAGGTCTGTAAAGAGTAAAGTTGTGGACAAACCAAATGGAGTCCTGGGAGATCACCCAGGAGAGCAGGAGCTTACCAAGCACGAGTCCATCTCTTGGAAACTCCCATCTGGAGTCATAAGGCAGCTGCATCGGGTCCACATAAATGTATTCATGTCCATCAGGGCTGATTGATTCAATGACCCTCCAACGGATTTCATACCTTGGTTTCTATAAATGATGAGGACAGGTAACTGGTGAATTACCAACGTCCGAAGATACCAAAGCTTAACCACAGCAGCAAAGTGACTGACACGGAAGGATTCAACAACACTCATACCTTGGTTTCCATAAATGATGAGGATAGGTAACTGGTGAATTACCAACATCCGAAGGTACCAAAGCTTAACCACAGCAGCAAAGTGACTGACACGGAAGGATTCAACAACATTCACTCATCATCTAGTTACTGAGCTCCTTCTCTGTGCCAAGCACTGAGCTAGGTTGCTCTTCTTGTTTGTATCAGTAAGGATTTTTAGTTCTTTAAAAAAATATACCTGTTTCCAAATGACGACCAGGACAATGAGTGAGATGATCACAATCACCAACAACACCAGGACTGCAGCCGCCACAGTGAGCTCAGAGCGCAGAGCTAGGGGACAAGAGATGGGGCACGGTGGAGAATTCGCACAAATTCGCAGGAGGGCAGGAAGGCAGGGTGGCCATTTCTGGGCTGGAAATCTCTCTCTCCTGGTGGAGAAGCATAAGGGCTGCCTGGCTCATTTGGGGAATGGACAAGATCATCTCTTAATTATCTACATGCATGAAACTACTCCAACTCTTCCCTTGGACGGGCAAGGGACAAAATTCGGTTGGGAACACAATTCTTTCTCCAAAGGTGTGAACTGGAATATAAAGACTGATAAATGAGGCTGAGCGATGCCATTAGTTCAGAAACTTAAGTGCAGTATATTTTGAAAGGTTACTGTATACTTATATTGCTTTTGGCTTCACTAATTTTTTTCTTTTTTAAGAAGTCAACCTGTCTCAACTGTTACAAGGAGCAACAAGGCAGAAAGTCCTCCTTTCCCATCCTCCAACACCACGCCAGACCAAAGAGACTAGCTCTAGCTATACGCTTACAGACAAACAAAATACCAAGGGGCCTCAGAAAGATGCAGTTTGAGATGTGAAACTAAAAGACAAGGCTCCTACACAGATGCCCGGAGAAGGCCCTTTAAGAGCATCTGGACCTTCAGTCCTATAGGATCCCATCTGGGATTCAAAGTCCCACCGAAGGCAGGAAGGGCTCAGCTGAAGACTTAGTTGTCCTGACCTATGAGCTACTCACTGGGAGCCACCAGCTTCAGCTCTCGGCTTTCCACCCCAAGGAGGTTCTTGGCCAGACACCGGACTGCAATGGTCTCCTCCACTTTGGCAAACGTCACCTGGCCTTCCACTGTGCTCCTATCTCGGGGGTGGACCTCTGTGAGGATGTTTGAAATGTTGTTGGCCAAAACTGTCCATGAAGTTTCGTTGTTACATCTGGAGAGAGTAAAAGGCATAGATATAGAGCCCATTGTGGGGAGTCATGGGGTGGGGCAGTGAGAATCATTTAAGACGGTAAGCAATGCTGACCCTGTCTGCATTTGCAAGGCTACAGATTGATATTTTAGGTGCAGAGTAACCTTAAAACTTGCTCTCCTTGAGAGAATAACCTACATGTGGGTAATTAAAAGTTAACTGTTGAGACTTGCCTGTGGGACGGTGGCTAAGACTCTGAGTTCCCAATGCAGGAGGCCTGGGTTTGATCCCTGATTAGGGAACTAGATCCCACATGCCCCAACTAAGAGTTGGCATCTAAAGATCCTGCATGCCACATGCACATGACCCAGCACAGCCAAATAAATTTTTAAAAAGTTTTAAGTTAACTGTTTATGAAGGCAAGGCAGAGATAAACAAGTTCAATCCAATAGAACTACCCGTCACAAGCCTTGAACCCCTGAAAAAACTGGACTTCAAGAATGTTTTAAGTATCCCAATGTCCCACCCCTCCAAAAAAGGCCTGGTGCCCTCCCTTTTCTCCACCCACGCTGTGGGGACCCCCTCAGGTCTAAGTAGGATTGGACCTAGAATCCAGCCTCAGTCTAGATCCAAGTCCAGTGCCTTTTGGCCTTGGGTGCCAGGGGGAGGAGTCTCAGCCTCCAAGAAAAGCTCAGAGGCTTCGGGGCACAGCAGGCACTCCGGGAAGGAGTGAGAGCACACTGCCCCACTGGAGAAGGTCGAGCAATGAGTAGTGAAGGAGGAACTGGCAAGTTACCTCCCACCACACATCAGGTAGAGAGAAGCCCCCGGGGCAGTATCTCCATGCATGTTCACACTCCAGTCTAGCCACCAAATAAAGTTCATCAAAGACAAGATGTGAGATGAAAATGTGGGCCAGGGTAGGAAAGATCCTCTTAGAGCAGGTCTTTAAATTCATGCTCTTTTCAGATTAGAGACCCTTGAGAATATGCTGAAGGCTGTAGACCTTCTTCTTACAGCTATTCATGAATACAAAAGCACACGCACATACCTACACATGCACACACACACGGTCCATGTTTAGAACCCTATCTTGTAGTTTATGAGACCTAGGCCAAATAAGAATCATAGATTCCAAAAACAGAGCCAGCCAAAGAAATAAAATGCATTTGAGGGTCTTTGTGCTAAAGCAGAAACATCCTGACCACAAAAAAGAAAGGAATGTGTTCCGTACTTCTTAATATCCTTGCAAACCATCCACTCGATATCGGGAAGAGGGGTCCCTTCGGCTGTGCATCTCACAGTCTGGCCCCCATTAGAGCCATGGTGGTCGTCAACCAAGTCCAGTATGGAGGACGGAACTGCAGGAGGTGAAAAGAAATCAGAGCTTCATGGCTGGCATACCAGAACTTTGGAGAACTACCAAGTGGAATATGAGTTCAAAACTTGTCCACATAACATTCGAACCTATAAATCAGCCAACCACCCAGCAGGGAGCTGAGACTAGTCATGGGCATAGTAACACTCCAGTTTGCACAGATCCAACTGTTTAAGAGCATGCTTAAGGCATTTGTGCCCTGTGGTGTTTTATATCTGGTGTAAAGAAAGCAAAAAGCCCCTGTGTTGATTTGACTTGAAAGACAAAGAGGCTCTTAGAATTATATTATAGCTTGGAAATCAGCTTATAGATTTATCTAAATGGTAGGGCCTAAAGCAGCATTTACCAAAGTGCCATACTATTACATTTTAAAGATTCTTTTTTGTAACCAGTGATCAAATGTTAGAAATATGCTAATACTTGTATCACAGATTGACTGTGAGGGTCAAATGAGCCTACCTAGGGCAGTACAGGGCCCATGGAAGGCACTCAGTGAGTAAGGGCTTAACTGGAATATAACAGACTTGGGCACTCCGTTCTGGGAGGGGCGTCTATAGTGGTCTATAACGAAAGCTAGGCACAAGAAGCCAAAACACTCTGGAACAACCTAATGTCATCTGGGCCAAAACATATCATTTCACTCTTTCCAGAACTGGAGGGACCTGGTAAGGAAGCGACTGAAGCCTAGGAATTCCAAGTCAGACAGTTCCAGACTAGCCTGGAACCTTCCAGAATTATGTAAATTCATAAGTCCAACAGACTACACCTGACATCCACAGCCCCTGCTTCTCCCTGAAAGGGTTGCTTTTCCCTCCATGACCTGTGGGGACAGGGCCAGGCTCTCCTCGGGAGACTCAGTCACCCACCCACCAAGCTGGAGTTATCTTTATCTGGCTCTTACAAACCTTGGGTCAAGAGTTCAAAAGTATAGCTCTTCACATCATCTTCATTTTGAACTACAATAGTATAATGGCCGCTGTCCTCTTCCTTTGCTCGGATCAGCTTTAATTTGCTTCGATAACTTAAAAGAAAAGGACTGTGTTTCAGCAAGGAGTAGCCCAATAAATTCCAATCATTAAGCAATTACCATTTTCAATTCAAATGTTGTTAAAAAATATCTTGTCCATATGATCACTTTCCTGGGATTTTCCTTATACTGTCTATGCACTGAAGGTCTGAGTTGTAGACATTTCATTCTTAAACAGAAGACCAGAGATGAGCAATGGCTTATGTGGCTTCAAAAGCAGTCAGCTCTGCTAAGGCCAGACTTCTAAATGGGAAAGAACAAATCCTACCAGCTTTCCTTTCATTTGAATCCTGGATCTTTTTGTTTAAGAAAAAAATACTTGCCAACACTGTTAAGCAACTATACTCCAATACAAAATAAAAATAAATACTTGATTCCTCTTAACATCCATCTAATACTGGAACAACCTTGGAAGAAATAATAAAGACACTGTGTCTGTATTAATACAGAGAGGTCACTGGGGTATAAAACTCCTGCTTGCTTATATTTGCTTAAAAAACTCTGGAAGGTTTCATAAGAAACCTTCCTAACAAAACTAATAAAAGTATTCCTTGTGGGTGGGGAGGCGGGGGTACCAATGCATACGAGG
This sequence comes from Oreotragus oreotragus, assembly GCA_006410675.1. Classification (NCBI taxonomy): domain Eukaryota; kingdom Metazoa; phylum Chordata; class Mammalia; order Artiodactyla; family Bovidae; genus Oreotragus; species Oreotragus oreotragus. The sequence continues at coordinate 192,799 of SJYX01024766.1, read as the reverse complement.
ACAGGAGAGGAGTGAGGCTTCTTACAATGTACTGTCTTTGGGTGTGAATGTTTTTAAAGTGCAAGATGCATCTTTAAAAAAAAATAGAGAAACATATGCTCTCATACTCCATTAAAGAGAAGTTTCTCCAAAAGATTGCTTACATGTATAATAAATGACATTTTGTCATGTGTTTGCATCAGTAAAGTATTTGCCCATCTGACTGTCCTTTACAACAGTGTGGAAAAGCAAGTGGAGTGAGAGGAAGAGCGCTGGTCAGGGAAGGAGACCTGGGGCATTACTGAAACTCTCCAAGCCTCAGGTCCCTTATGGGTATACCATGGGATAACTGTATGCAAGGTGTAGTGTCATTCTGAGAATTAATTACATGAAATAATCTATATGAAAGCACTTCAGAGGCTCCAAAATAGCCTGCAAACGACGAGTCTTCTAGCCAAGACGCCGGACGCCGGGAGATGTGATGAGCACATTGGGCTGGCCTTCCCTCTGCCGCACCAAACTGAACACCTCTGGAATGGATTTCTTTAGAGCCCCCTAAGCACCCCTGGCTGCCAGTGACCAGACAGTCTGCCGTCATTCACTTTTTGCACTTGTCCAGCCAAGGAAGCTGTGAATCCACGAGTCTTAGGGAAACCAGACCCCCCTCTACCGTGTGCATCCTTACATTCCCTGGCCTGTCATGGAGACCAGAAGAAGATGTGCTGGAGGAAATCAAAAAACACCTTAAGAGACAGCTCTCCTGGACTGCTCCGCAGACAACCACCATCGCTACTGATGGTAGCTTGCAGACAACCCTGGGTGTCTCAAGTGTTGGCTATGCTGGGATCACCTTATTTCTCTCCGGCCTCACAGCCTAGTAGAAAGTTAGACACTGTCCACTTCTCTGTGTTCCTACATTTCGTGTCTTTAGAAAGCCTTCCAGATTCAGTATTCCACTGCTATCTCTATCACTATTCCACAGAGGTAGTCACATTCCATTTTCCCAGATGTTGCTCCTCAGTTACACATGGAATTCAGTTCAGAAAGAAGGAAGCAAATCCTGAAATTAAGTGAACTGATGACAGAGGTTCTATCTTCTCCTCTTTCCTGAAGGCTTGAAATAGAGGATTTTGTCTCCTGAGGAAGGTTTCTGACAAAGATGCAGGGCTGGATTAGCTGAGCCCTTCAAGAGGGATCTCCTGCTCTTGGATTCTAATCAGGTCTTAAAGCTGCAAGAGACCTCAAAATATCATCCAGTTCCTCATCCTGAAGGACATACGGTATTATTAACCCTACATTATAGATGAGGAAACTGAGGCTGAATGGTGACTTACACAAAACTCCACCACTAGTTAAAAGATGACAACAATCTACAGCTCTTCAGAGAGCAAGGATCCAAACTATCCATTGTACATTCTCTCCTAACGAAATGTACTAAGATACTACTCTTATTTCCCATCAAAGCCTCACTGGGGCAAATGTGTTTCAAATTAAGCCAATCATGTTGTGTTTCCTGTAGGCATATGTGATAACTGCCCTGGAAATGGAATCACCATACATGTCTACCTGTAATATGGGTGATGGATATCAAGGAATATAGATGAAACCCAAGTGGGTCCAATTTTACTTTCTTTCTTCCACCCCTTTCTGAATTCAGGAACATGTCTTTCACTGGGAGCAGAGATTTTTCAGTTCTTTCTTCTCATTTCATTGTTACATACTTACCAACATACTGTTATTGCATTGCAACATTATCATGAAATGTACCTAATTTCCAGTATCTCTTATTTCTGATTGCTAAATTTTCTATATTGACTCTTGTTTGGGGTCATAAGACACACACAAACCTCAGTCTATCTAAAAATATACAATACAAAGAAAGGCAAACTTGAGAAGGGTGTTTCTTTACCTTATTTCCTGAATCTTCTCTATGTCAGTGGTGATTTCCGTGAGATTCTCAATCAGAGTCAGGTTGTCCTTTAGCCAGGTTATCCTGGGAGGGGGATAGGCCTGCACATCCACCACAAAATGCTTGACTTCATGCAGGTTGACAGCTTCCAACAGGTTAAAGTTGGGTTTGATTTCAATAAATCCTTTCTCTGTACAGGGAAGAGTTTCCATTAAACAATGATCACCTCATGGTGGATCCCGAGCAGCATGGCCGATGGGCATTTTAGGAAGCAGAGTGTACCGTGAACTGAAATGGTGACGTTCCTCATCTTTTTGACCTCCTTGGTGGCCTGGTGGGCAGCACATTGGTAATCTCCACTGTCTTTCACTGTGGCCTCGGGAACCCTCAGAGTGTACACCAACTTGATGGACGGGAACTTGGTTTCCTCCAGCCTTGTGATGCCTTTGCCTTTCTACAGCAGAAGGGGAGGAAAACTGACTTTAACAAGCTGTTTCCTAAGAGGGAACCCCTGCGTAAGTTATGGACTCAGTGATAACGATACACCAATGTGGGTTCCTGGATTGTAACAAGTGTACCGCCCTGTGGGGATATAGATGGGGGAGGCTGCTCCTGTGTTGAGCCCAAGGGGCAATACAGGAAATCTTTGTACTTTTTACTAAGTTTTGCTGTGAATTTAAAGCTGCTCTAAAAGGACTTCCCAGGGGGTCCAGTGACTAAGACTCCATGCTTCCAATGTAGGGGACTGGGTTCAATCCTTAGTCAGGGAACCAGATCCAAGTCTAGTAAAAAATAGTTTTAGCCATGTTCCTTTGAAAATCCGGTTTTGAAAGGATACTTAATGACATAGTAAGGTGTTTGTGCTATACTGCCATAAGAAAAAATATATAACAAAGCACTATTTAAAGTGTATCTATTAATTATGACATTTATAAAGTATTTAGAGGACTTATCTCCTTTAAATTATAATGGGGATGGTTCTGAGAAGTGGCTTTTCATCTGTTTTTCTAAACTTTAAAGTTATAACAAGCCTGCATTAAAAAAAAAATCAAACAAAAACTATGATTTATAAACCAATACGTTGATTATATATTTGGGGGCCAAACAGCACATAGTTTGGTTTTGAGGGGAAAAATTATCTCCAATAAATGAAAGGAAGCACTTATGTTTTATGGATTAAAGGCATCAGATATGGGCTTGCTTGGTGGCCCAGCGGTTAGGAATCCACCTGCCAGACTTGCCTGGTGATACAGTTGATGAGAGTCCGCCTGCCAAATCAGGGGACACAGGTTTGGTTCCTGGTCCAGGAAGATTCCACATGCCATGGAGCAACTAATCTCGTGTGCCACACCACTGAGCCCAGGCCCTACAGCCCACGGGACTACGGAAGCCCTCGCGCCTTAGAGCCTGTGCTCGGAAACAGAAGCCCCCACAGTGAAAAGCCCGCACACTGCAACAGAGAGCAGCCCCTACTTGCAGCAACCAGAGAAAGCCTGCGCAAAGCAATGAAGACCCAGCACGGGCATAAGTACAAAAATAATTAGAAAAAGAAAGACCGCCTGCAACGCAGGGGACATGGGCTTGATCCCTCATCTGGGAAGATCCCACATGCCACCGGGCAACTAAGACCACAGGCTGCAACTACTGCAGCCTTGAGCCTGAAACAGGAGAAGCCAGTGCAGTGGGAAGCTCTCACAATGCAACTAAGAGAAGCCCCCGCTCTCCCCAGTTAGAGAAAGCTGGAGTGCAGCAACAAAGACTCAAAGCGGCCATAAACAAACAAATAAATGAAACTTTAAAAAAAAAGGCAACCAAGTATGAACAGAAATATCAGATAGCTTTACATTTTGGGGAAGATGTGTACCTATTGGTCTACGAATGTCTCTTCAGTACGTGAGGTTATAGAGCAATATGTGAAAATGTTCAAGTTTCAATCAGATGCCCCAGGGAGAAAGGAAAGGGGCAGCCGAAGCATGGGGGAGAGAAATGGAAAAAATGAGAGATACTATCAGATGCCAAAAAAAAGAGCAAGGAGCAGAAATTTGCAAACTAGGAGTGAAGGGGGAAAGACCATATATATATACACATATATGTTTATATGTGTGTGTGTGTGTATATATATATATTTATACATAGATGGTTTTTGCTCTCCATAAGGGCACTGCGTTAAACACTGTTAAATGGTTTCTATGTGGGACCATCACAGCCTTTTACACACAGTTCATACACACTTACCGTGATAGGTTAGAATGAATGAGAACTGGACGTAACATACATACACCAATACATATAAAATAGGAAAACAAGAAGGACCTACTATATAGCACAGGGAACTATACTCAATATTTTGTGATAATCTGTAATAGAATCTGAAAAATATATATATTTCATATATATTTATATAACTGAATTACTCTGTTGTACACCTGAAACTAACACAATTTTGTAAATTAAATATACATCAATAAAATTTAAAAAATGAATGAATGAGACCCTATGTGTAAATTCCCAGGGACCAGAGATGACACAGTGGCTCCCCCTCCCCATCTCCACTCCTCCCTTTTTCTTTCTGTGGATGGGCCAGCTTCCACCAGAGTGCTTGGGATTCAGCAAACATCACTAAATCTTTACTGAATGATTCAAGTTATACCTGTTCACTGAAGGAAAGTTATGCATAGGAAAACCAGGCCGGGAATTCCCAGGCAGTCCAGTGGTTAGGAATCTGTGCTGCCACTGCCAGGGGCCTGGGTTCGATCCCTAGTGCGGCTTCGAGGTACAATCAAAATAAACAAACAAATGAACTTTTTATAAAGGAATTTCCCTGGTGGTCCAGTGGCTAAGACTCTGTGCTCCCAATGCAGGGGGCCCAGGCTGGATCCTGGTCAGGGAACTAGATCCCACATGCTGAACTAAGAGTTTGGATGCCACAACTAAAAGATTAAGACCTGGCTCACATTAAAACAAAGGCAAGACCAGGCAGGCAAGAAGCAGAGTATCATGGGCATCCCAAGACAGGGAAGCAGGCAAACAACATTATCCAATGCCTCAAAACTCAAAGGCATGGGAGCCAAGAAAAGGAGAATTCATGACTTTCACCAATCAGGAAGTTTTAAAACTCATTTGTGTTTTGCTTTGCTAATTTTTTGGTATTATCTTGTAGCCATATAACCTGCCTATGTGATGAAAAAAGAGCACTCAGGTGTGAAATCTCTATGCATTCTGAAGGACCTGGTTCAGCTATCATCATCTCAGACTCTCCCATTGCTCTAAGAGCCACAGCATCCTCTTGTCAGAGTGTATCAGAGATGGAAAGCTAAGGTCAAGAGGAGGTCAGTGTCTTGCCCCATGAGTGATAGGTCTTTGAAGCCCTACTGTGATCCACTCCCTGCCACCAGGAGCCTTAAGGGTACTTACCATTTGTCCAGGGTAAGTCCATTGAAAGTCAACCACCTCGTTGTTAAAGACGGTGCAGGTGACCACAATCGATTCGCCTGCCTTATATACAGTCTTAGGAGATTCCATTTCCAGATCAAGTTTTGATGTTGCTATTTTAAAAAAGAACAAACACAAGAACCTAAATACCCAAAGTATAGTCAGGATCTTACAAGGTTTGAATTTTTAAAGAAGATTCTGAAAAAGAATTTGCAAACAACTTTGATCAAGACAAAATTTTGAAAATCTCAGAAGCCTTGATCTGCGCTGACATAGATAATTTGGTATAAAGTACTCCATCCTAAAGGAGATCACTCCTGGGTGTTTATTGGAAGGACTGAGGTTGAAGCTGAAACTCCAGTACTTTGGCCACCTCACGGGAAGAGTGGACTCACTGGAAAAGACCCTGATGCTGAGAAGGATTGGGAGCAGGAGGAGAAGGGGATGACAGAGGATGAGATGTCCGGATGGCATCACCAACTCAACAGACATGAATTTGGGTAAACTCCAGGAGTTGGTGATGGACAGGGAGGCCTGGCGTGCTACGGTTCACGGGGTGGCAAAGAGTCGGACACAACTGAGCGAATGAACTGAACTGAACTGAAAACACATACACATATATACATATACACACATGCAAAACAATAACAATAGTAATAATAAATTCCATTCGCCAGAAGACCACATTCACATCCTCAAGTATTTGGGTGCATTATGACTGCAATCACTTATATTGACAGATCAAGGTTTTACTGACTTCACTTTCCTAGCCACTAGCTCCTATCCCATCATTTACTTATTCTCCTCTTCTCTCCCATTCTGCTTCCCAGTTATTCTCAACATTTCTAGAACTTAGCATGGAGTCTGGCATAAAATAAGCCCTTCACAAGAGTTAAATGGCATACTCTCGCTAACACCATACCTGCATGTAAGTGCTCTGTAAATGTGTTGGCCCAAGCGTGGTTTATACATTCCCATTTGCATTAACCACTCACATCAAAAGGATGAAGTCGACAGCTACCAGCTTTTCTCAAAATCACTTTTCTGAAGTTATTAAAATTAACCTAGAAGTCCAACCCCCACAGGTGTGTGTTTGTAGTTACGGCCTTTGTAGTCAGGAATGTGACTAAAACAGTAAGAGGCTTATGCAAGAAAAAAAAATTCCTTACAGTATACTGAAGTTAACTGATGAAACACGAGATCGTACATGGATAGGAAAGATTTTGCCTTGGGTAATGCCAAGCTTCATATTATCACAGCCACAGAGATCAGCTTAACATTGTAGGTTCAAGGTGGGGTTAACCTACCTTTAGGAGGCTAATGCCAAGTCCCCATATCAGAATTCGGGGGCTCCATCACTAGGGACTAGAATTTTAAAAGAAAATTCTACATGCATCTGATGACTCTGCCTGTACCTCTTATTTACAGAAGGTAAGAGAGGGCACAAGTACCTGTGTAAGCATAAACATTGAATGGAATGGTCTGGAACTTCTTTCCTCTGACCGTGGCCTCACAGATATAGAGCCCGACACTGAAGGTTCCTTTAAAGCCTTGTCTGCTGTCATAGGAGGCATGCACTACCCCCTCACTGCTGAGTAAGGTCACCGGAGTCTCAGGATCAGTCGTGCGGCATGGGATGATGACCGAATCTTCGTCCTCCACAATGACCAAGGAATCTGTCATTCCTAGAGGTACGAAGGCTACATCTGGGTCTGACATTTGAGGCAAAAAAATGAAAAACACATTAAGGATTAATTTCACTTTCATACATATATGCAGGAAAATTACTTCTTTGGCATTAGTCATATTAGGTATGAGTTTTACCTTTACTCATAAATCCAGAAGTGTCACCCCACTGACATTTGTCATCCTAACAGCTAGAAGGTGATTTTTTAAAGTATGAACAATACCAAATTGCCCATGCTTTCTTAAAAAATACTGAAAACAAATATAAATATTGTCAGAAATGGAGGTCAAAATTTAAACTACAAAACACAAAACAAAATGGATATTAAAATAATCAAGTCTGAAAAAAATCATCAAGTCTGCTCAAAACATGAGAAAATACTCATAATTTCTGAATTATGAAATGCTTTTTACAATGCCTATAACTATAGCTGTATTACTTGAAAAGTAGTGCAGAAATCTACTAAAAGAATAACCTCTCAAATAATAAATTAAATGTATAATTCCACAGCCTGAGAATTTTCTTTTCAAAAGAAAACCAGCTATTTAAAGTACTTGGTAATAAGTACTGAGAATTTCCAGCATCAGTTTCACAAAGGATGCACAACTCTAGATAATTACAAACAAAATCTCTAGCAATCAATGCAGGGCCTGGCCAGATGATGTCTGTGCTGGGGCAAGGGAGGAATAGGAAAAATCTCTAGACAATCTTAGACAGATCAAGACTCAGTTTAACAAACCCACCTTCCTACCACTGTCTTCAAAGCAAGGGGGCATTTATGTGAGAATGACAATGGGTGACATACTAAATATCTATCCCTTTTGAAACAACTTTTTTTCAATTGTTAGGAAAGAAAGTTGATACAGATGAGAATGGCAGAAAAGACAGGTGAGAATGGCAGAATAGAAGTGAAGAGGGTTTGATCCATAGTTACAGAAGACAGAGAAAGGTTCCAATTTTAAACTTTTTTTTTTTTTGGCGGTTCCATGCAGATAAGGGATTTAGTTCCCTGACCAAGGATCAAACTCAGGCCCCCAGAAGTGGAAGCTTGCAGTATTAACCAATAGACCTCCAGGAAAGTCCCAAGGAGCCTATTTTAAAAACTTGAAAAAGCAAAAAGGTAGGAAGATATACTTCTGGAACTCCCTTACTCAATGTCTGCTAAAACAACACAGATGGCAAGAGCTATAAATGGTTTATATGCTTGTTTACTGAAGCCAAGTACTCTAGTTTGGGAGCTTCCCATGTGACTCAGTGGTAAAGAATCCGCCTGCTAATGCAGGAGATGTGAGTTCCATCTCTGGGTCGGGAAGATCCCCTACAGAAGGAAATGGCAATGCACTCCAGTATTCTTTCCTGGAAAATCCCATGGACAGAGCCTCGCGGTTTACCATCCATAGGGCCGCAAAAGAGACAAAACTTAGCGATTAAATAAGACAAGACCAAAATTCTAATTGTATTCCCCTTTAATTCAACCATCTATATACTAAAATTGCCATGACTTGAATTTGTTTTTAGAGCCAAATTCCTGAACTCTATTTGCAAAGATTCCAAGAAACAAAGCCACAAAATAACTTCAGGTTAAAATATACAGTTTGATCTATAACAAACACATCAGCCAGAGTTTCCTTTAAAGTTCAAGTCTTCCCTACCATCAAGTACTACTTATGCAATGCAAGATCCAGGTTCTGTCCCTGGGTTGGAAAGATCCTATGGAGAAGGGAATGGCAACCCACTCCAGTATTCTTGCCTGGAGAATTCCATGGACAGAGGAGCCTGGCGGGCTACAGTCCATGGGGTCGCAAAGAGTCGGACATGACTGAGCTACTTTCACTTTTCACAGATATAGACACAGGTACAGAGATGAACATGGATCATTACAAAGGAATGCTCAGAGAATGCTAGGTGGGGGGTAAAGCAAATGAGACGCATGAGCTTGCATCTCAAGCTCATGGCTAAGTCTAGTTGATTAGGGTGGCGCTGCCAGAAAGCACCACATATTCTGTTTGACTCTGAAATCCATCCCAACCTTAAGCTATGCCCTCCAGAGATGTTTTCAGACAAAGACTGTGTGGAACAGGGTCTCCTTAGACTGGAGGACTCCCAGACCTTCTTTACAGAGAAGTCTAGGACTCATCTACCCCACCTTCCTTCCCTCTCTCCTTCATTCAGGGTCACACTTGCACTGCAGGCAGACAACTCTCCCAGCCTCTGCAGGATCCCTCCTCATTTTCTCTCATAACCAGTGAACCAGTGAAGTTGCTCAGTCGTGTCCAACTCTTTGCAACCCCATGGACTGCAGCCTACCAGGCTCCTCCATCCATGGAATTTTCCAGGCCAGAGTACTGGAGTGGGTTGCCATTTCCTTCTCCAGGGAATCTTCCCGACTCAGGGATCAAACCCAGGTCTCCCACATTTTACTATCTGAGCACCAGGGAAGCCCTCCTCTCATAACCCTCTCCTTTAATATAACCCTTGCATATTTAACTCCACCTTACTCTTATGCTGGCATTTGCTTCTTGGAGGACAAAACACAACACTGACCAAAATTTTTATTAGAAGGAAAAAAATCCATTCCAACTCATCAAGGTTAAATACAGGCACATCTTGGTTTACTGCACTTTGCTATATTGTGCTTCACGGATACTGGGATTTTTCATAAATTGAAAGTTTGTGAATGTTGCATCAAGAAAATCTATTGGTACCATTTTCCCAACAGCATTTGCTCACTCTATGTCAAATATGGGTAAATCTTGTAATACTGCAAATGTTTTCATTATCATTACATTTGTTACAGTGATCTGTGATTGGTGATCTCTGATGCTACTACTGTAAAAAGATTACAACTCACTGAAGGCTCAGATGATGGTTAGTATTTTAAGCAATATAATATTTTAAAATTAAGGTATGTACATTGCTTTTTAAGACATAACGCTATTGCACACTTAACAGGCTACAATGTGAGACTTCTCTGGTGGCCCCTATGCTCCCAATCCAGGAGGCACAGGTTTGATCCCTTGGTCAGGGAACTAAGATCCTGCATGCCACATGACACGGCCAAAAAAAAAAAAAAGGCTACAGAAGTATAAACATCCAATGCACTAGAAAATCAAAAATAAAAATAAAAATTTGTATGACTCAATTTATTGCAATATTCACTCTATGTTGGGAGTCAGGAACCAAACCCACAATCTCTGAGGCATGCCTGTATATGTTTTCTTGAATTTGAAAACTATCACGGTTATTTGGAAGCCATTATAATGAACCATAAGCCACTCCAAGATAAGGCCTATCTAACTTTTGTGTCCCCAATACTTAGCAGTGCCTGATACCCAGTACATGCAAGTATTTGCTGAACTTGATCAAAATGAATAGAAATGACTACATTTCAGATTTTCCTCACAATGCCAATAAAAGATGCCACAATGAAATGGTTTTCAAAACTTAATACAGTTCTAAAATGTTAACAATGAACACTTCTGGATGATGACAGGACAAATGAACTTGATTTAAGCTTGTGTGCTTGTAGTTTTCAAATATTCTCTCATAAATATTTATTATTTTTATACTTCTAAGAACTTTACACAATTAACAGGCAAGACAGGACAAGCCTGGTCCGGGGGGACCCAGGCAACTCACCTGGTACGTAGATGTAAATGTGTCTGCCCTCGATCTCGTTCTCGTCCATCTGCGTGTGGTTGTAATAGCAAGTGTACAGCCCAGTGTGGGCCGCCGAGGCGCTGACCACTTCCAGTACTGTCACGAAAAGGCCGCTGTTGTTCTCCTCGTTCCTGATTTCCACGTCGGGGTACTCTTCTTCAGACATGGGGTACTGCCAGCTCACTTCACTCTCCCCAGAGCATCTCAGAGAAAAGGATGAATTCAGCTGCACAACCCTCTCATTTTCATTGGGCAGGATGGAGGGTAATGAAAGCTGGCAGAGGATTAGGCTCGGCCCTGTAAAAGGAAACACGCTCTAAACAGGATGCAGCCCGAAAGGACGGTCTCACCCAGAGCAGCTTCTGTGAACAATGACCATTTCTACGCAAAAATTCGTTAGTCTGGATGCCCATGAAAGGGCCCCCATTATGAACAGCACCGCATCTGCTGAGAGCAGCAAATGCTCCAAAGGCCTCAATAGCCCTGTCCAACCCCTGCTGGGCTCACCCCTCCAAACACTCCAATGGACAGAGGACCTCTCACTCCAGTTCCGTATCTTAGACTCGTATGTGTGACCACGAAATAGCACAAGATGGCATAAGCTCAGGCTCATATGGGCTCTTTACTGTCTGCGTTCCCTATGGACAGAGAAACAGGCTGAACAAAGCACAAGGCAGATTTGTGCTCAAGACGCACGCATCTTCCGTTTCTCACAATACTCTGGCGTGCCGCCTCTCTAATGACTTCCAGAAACCAAAGTAGGAGGATGTGGATTTCAATTCAAAATGAATAAGTCAAGCCCAAGAGTGAAAACTCTTGAGTTCATCTTAGAACCTAAATGTCAGTTCAGCTTCCCCGTCTATAACACTGGAAGCGATATTATGACTAAATTATGCACTCAAGATCACTAATCCCCTTCTAAGCCTGGTGAGGGAATTCACTCAACTTCAGTATGTGTCCACTCTGACTGGTTAAGAGGGATGTGGAAAGTGCACCTGAGTCCCTATTGTCCTGCAGGTGAGGAATACAGAGTGGACTTCAGAACTCCTAAATCACTGATCATGCTCAATGTTGCCATATCCATCCAGGTGAGACCTAAAGAGACTAATAGGCTTAAGTTAACTCCTCACACTAGAAAAACACTGGTGTCATGGTGAACATCTGCAATTCATGATTATCTGGATGAAAACTAAGAAAGTCCAATAAATATTTCAACACGTGGCCCTGCTGGCATCCTCCTGGTGGAAAAGTTAGTAAGCTTCCCCAAGCGTGAGAAAGCCAGTAATTCAGTTTCAAGGCCAAAAGTGACTCAAAGATTCTGCAGCAATTAAAGCATCTTCCATTTAAGACAGGTATGATTTCCTGGATGAAAATTTCCTCTATTTGTTTCCTTTGAGCATTCATGAATTTATTTCTCTGACCCACCTCTCCTGGAAACCCATGACCCAAGAAATGGAAGAGAGTGGTGGGCAAATTTAAACTATTATTCCTGACAGCGTGTCAATGCCATGATGACACACAGACTAAAATTGCCACCAAAGAACATTCTTTTTGGCATTAGCGCAACACAGCAAGGGGAACTGAATGTATGTAGTAATTCGAGATAACATCTTGTTTCTCTTTACTCTTTTGGACTGTTTGCAGGAATATAGGCAATACACCCCCAGAGCACAGAACTTAGGGGGAAAAAAAAAAAGATTTCCCCTACGACAACAAACTTAGAGAGGCTTGAGATCCATACCTGTGAAGAGACAGCCTAAGACCAGGAGTGCCCAATGGGAAGTCCCCATAGTCCTGGAAAACTGAAAAAGTCAAAAGTCAAACAGAAACAATGTTAGTCAATAAAACAACTAGTCATGAGCCTAGTTCTCTTTGTGCTTTGTACTATGGAAAATGTTAACGACACCATTTCAGTCAACAACATCCTGGTTTAAGTAAGATTCACAGTTAAAACAGTAAAATGCCTAAGAAGCAGGAATTAGATAGCCTTGTGTGGCCCCAAGACCATGACAGGAGCCAGCTGAAGCCGAAACCCTTCTTGATTGCCTGCAGCTTTCAAATTCCAAAACGTCTCACTTTATTGTCTTGGAATATGTCCAAAAGTACAGAAGAACGGTTCCTCTTAAACCATTTAAATTGATTGCGAAAAACAAATAAACATGTGTATTTACTCAACTTCTAAACTTGAGCTGTTTTCACTCAAAATGGGTTGTCATTTGCTTTGTGCTTTACTAACAGAAAGTACGCGGCCATATCCTCAGCAACCTTTAGAAAAGATGCTTGGACTGCCAACGAATGTCTTAATACTTGAGAGCCACTCTGTATAGAGGGTACCAGAAGCTGCGCTCACCCAGTGTCACTTAGAGGATATCATACGCACATCTGTAGGCTCAGGCCTGGGGCCCCAGTCCAAGCTCTCCCAGGACCTGCTCCACTTAGAGTCAGGCTAAACGAGGCACAGAAAGCCCAGGGCATGGGCGTGGAAGGCGAAACAGTAAAGGAAGTGAAGAAGTAAGAGGAAATGAGAGAGAAAAGTGTGGCTAAATTCCTGTTTCAGGGATACATTAAAACATAGGATAAAATTCGATGGACGATTCATCTTCACACAGGTCCCTGTACCTTCAGAAAGCAAGCTCTCTACTCTGATCTCCTGCAGCGAATTCTGGGGAACAGAAGAACAGTGGAGAGAGAGATTGAAACCAAATGTCCCAAAGACACAAACAGGGAAAAGCAGTGGGCAAGAAAGAGAGGATAAGGAAAAGTAAAAGGGAGGGAAAAACGAAGAGGCACCTGTGCTGCCCTGAAGTAAAACCATGAAGAGCCTATTCTGGTCCACCTTTTGAAAAGGCCCCTTTATCCTTTTCTTTCCATGTACACCTCACACATTTTATCATCTCCCCCTTCACTTCCCACACAAAGTAACTCAGAAAATGGTCTTCCTGAGGTCGATCCCAAGGAGCTTGCAGGGGTTGGGGCCATTCAGCATCCAAGTTTCAAATAAAGAAGCTCCACTGAGAGTCGTGGGTAGTGGCACAAGCTGCAAGATGATCCTTAAAAAATCACCTAAGCCTGGGCTTGGGATACACTGGATCCCTGAGTTGCTCAAAACCCCAATTCACACAATGGAATGAGTTCATGGCACTTAATTTGTTCCGTAACTGAGTTTGGAAACTAAGATGTGTGTGCATGATTCCTGAGTAAACTGTCTAAAAAACAGAAGAATACAGTCAATGTATGCCTGTGTTAACCCTTGCTTCCTCCTCCTTTTTTTTGTTTGCAGTGAAGTAGCTCAGTCATGTCTGACTCTTTGTGAGCCCGTGAACTGTAGCCTACCAGGCTCTTCCCTCCATGGGATTCTCCAGGCAAGAATACTGGAGTGGGTTGCCATTTCCTTCCAGGGGATCTTCCCAACTCAGGGATCGAACCTGGGTCTTCCACATTGCAGGCAGACACTTTAACCTCTGANTGTAGCCTACCAGGCTCTTCCCTCCATGGGATTCTCCAGGCAAGAATACTGGAGTGGGTTGCCATTTCCTTCCAGGGGATCTTCCCAACTCAGGGATCGAACCTGGGTCTTCCACATTGCAGGCAGACACTTTAACCTCTGAAGCACCAGGGATTTGGTTGCAGAGGATCCAGTAAGTAACAGCCTAGTAGATTTTGGTAGAGCCTGATCATTTATTTTCACTTGAAACTGGGAACTGGCCTACCTGCAGACATCAGATTTCTGCCTCATTAAAGTCTACCAGTTAAATAGAGGAGGAAGAAAGATGGAATGCTGATAATGGGGAGGGAGGAGTTAGACAGGAAAAAAATGATGATAATTCTGATTTCTCCAAAGCAGCACAAGAAACCAGTATTTGCTCAAAGTGGCCATGTGTATGCCATGCTTGTTAACAATAACCCTTTGGAATATCTGATGTTTTAAAGTGCCACTTGAGGCTCAGAGAGGCTTAGCAAATGACCCAGTATCACACAGCTGGTAGTAAAGCCAGGATTCTAACACCAAGTCTGTGTAATGCAAAAACCATGCTCTCTCCAAGCCACCATATGGTCTCTCTCAAGGGAAGGTCAGTGTTTCAGCCTTGTAGGCTTCCCCCACCCTCAACTATTTCCTCATGCAAATTGGGGCCCTGCTTTCCTCCTCTGCTCACTGCCACAGCGAGAGAAGCACCAGGCGCTCTGAATCCAAGAGCAATCTGCACAGTGCTGGCTGGATGACGGCCTCCAAGGATCCTGGCATGTGCCAGGGGTTCAGGGTTTCCTCACTGCTGCAATGACGGGCACAGGGTCCCCAGAGCCAGGCTGGCCAACCTGATTTACCACATGGCCTGTGTGTTTGTACATATAAATATCAGCCTCCCACTGATAATCCACTTAGCGAACTTCAAAGGAGCCCTCCACAGCCAGCTTGATGTCTTGGGTTTTATCACATTTATATCCTGCATTTCTCTAGTGGGGCTTGCCAATGATGCACTTTTAAAGCATTCCCAAGCTTGACAGAGGGGCTCACTGCTTTTACAGGGCAGGCTCTGAAGGGCATTTTGCCCTGGCCAGGCCCCACCAGACTTCCTTCTGTGCATCCAGATACGGGGGACCCAATGCCAGAGAGGATTACTTACTGACATACAAAGTGGGCAATGAAAACAGGACCTCCGAGCAAGCGATAATGGTGCAAATACTGAAAATCAACATGTGTTTGCCCACCATTTCAAACTCCCATCTCTGATAAGAGTGGTTCCCTGGCTAGAAACCCAGGCGTAGTTGTGAAGTTTCATGTCATTACTCATCTGTGACTCAGACAATTTACTCGTGAATAATTGCAGACTGTTAGCCCTACAGGGAGGTGATGGAAAACAGGAAAGAACAGAGCTTTCCCTGCCTCTTGGCCCTGGAGTGAGAATCTCTAGGAGTGGTATTGCTATTTCCACTGTTTTTTTACTCTGGGAAATAAATGCTCCTCCTGAGTCAATAATCCCTATCCCAGCACTCATCCAAAAGTCAGACGTGCAAATATAATTGAGGTTGCAGATTCAGAGAAACATGGCATGCTATGAGTCAGCAAGAATAAATCCCTTTGCAAGGTGGAATGATGGATTTCATCCAAAAAAATTTAATCATAATCATTTTTCTCATGCCAACTGTATGTTGGACTTCTGTCACAATCCTCTATAATCACAGCTCATTGCCACTGGTTAGAGAAACAATCGGAGGAAAAAAGATCTCTGCTGTGTTCACTCTCAGGCAAGTAAGTGTGGCCTCCCCTTCCACCCCTCATTCTCATTTGTTTCTTCTCTCAATAGACGCTGATATGACTGAAATGGCATTGGACTAGGCTCTGATCCCACATCTGACACCCAGTCCACCTCTCTGAACCTCAGTCTCTCTCTGTAAATCAGCACTAAGAATATCTGACTTGCTGGCTTGCTTTAATGCACTGTTATAAAGACTAAATTCCACACAGTTTAATTAAAAGGGCTTGAGAAACTGCAGCTGTTGGTTTTCATGCTGCCTCTTTTTCTGTGGGCTCCAAAGATGTCTTAGCCAAGAGGGACATCAGAGTGGCTACTTCAACGTCTATTTACTGAGAGAGTCGGGCCCCAGAGGCCACTGGACTGGCCCTGCACCACCAGTGTTAGTGGAGAATTGGGTCTGAACTCTGTCTGATACGGGGAAGCCTGATGTAGCTATGAAGACTGTTCCTAACTGAACCAATCAATATATATACAGTCATGTAAACAGAGAAAAAAATCTGTGTGCAGCCACTATTCTTTGTCTTTAACACACTGCCATGCCCGTCCCTGCAAACAGAAGTGAAGAGCCATTAACTATGACTCTACAGTCAAAACCAACGTGCTAAGCTAGAGAGCAAAGAGACGGCAAGCAATGCAAGGGCACTATTTCCAGAAGAGAGAGCATGGCATTCTTCTCACAAAGCCAGAGAGCTGGCTTCCGGATCTCCAACTGCTCAATGCAGCCTGCTGCAGAGCCACTGAATATTGAATTTCACCCCACCCTGGCATGATTAGAGGCCACTGAAGACTCTCTCACAGTCCCAAAAGCCACTGACGACTTCAAGATTCAGATTTCCGAGGTTCAGTTAATTTCAGCTCTCCTTACTTAATTCTAACTGTCAAAATTACATGTGCTGTTTTTCTTCCCTGTGACTTCAGTCCAGGCGGTCCAAATGCTGGTTCACCCTGGCGGCAACTTGAGCGAGGGAGTGTTTACTGGGATCTGCACCTCACCAGAACCTGTTTTGTTGTTTTCATCTTCTTGAGTTCCATCAGACATTCCAGTGCTGGGTGGGAGCTGCAGTATTTTTACATGGGAACTTTTTATGGGACAATCTGAGTTCATAAACTTTTCTGCTCCCCTGTACCAGATACTTAACCAGGGGAGACTAAAATGTCACTTCCGGTTGATTGTCACCAAACTGGTGTGACACCCAATGGGACAATCTTAGGTGCAGCAGCTTGTAGTACACTTGAGGCTCACCAAATCCCCAACACTAGGGCTGCACTGTAAAAGGAAACGCAAAAACTGGCCTATCTTCTTCGCAGGTCTGCTCTGATAACCCGATGTGGTGGGCCAATACTTGGCTCATTAGGTAAACACAAAGGATTAACAACTATGGCGAAAGACTACCCCCAAAGTCCATAAAGTAAGGAGTGTCAGTCCAGTGATTCTTGTAGCTTCACAGAAAAAGAAAACTTGGTCCTACCGGACCGAAAAATGCGTCTTGCTGATGCCACGACTTGCTTAAAATCTCCGCGAAGCCGATGCCCTCAAAGGATCGTTGAGGTTCTCACATAAAACCAGCAGGTGGCAGTATTGGTCCAAGAGACAGGCAGTCCTCGGGTTTCGCGGGGACGTAGATGCTGCTAACAAGTACTGTGTTAACATGTCTCAAATCTTCCAGTCGCCTACTTTATTAGGTTGCACGTTTAGGTTTCGTGGTGCCCTCTGTTCAAAGCCCGTAGAATAGAAGCAGGGCAACTGCCGGTGAAAAGGCTTAACGTTCCGCTGGGCCCCAAGAGAATTCGCCAGACATCATCACGAGCACCGTCAGCATCATCCCTGCCCGCGGGTCGGCTAGGGCGACTGAGCTTCGGGAGCCAGGAAAATGGCGCTGCCATTCCAGGTCTCAAAAGTTTGGAACGTTCAGCAGGAAAAGCCACTCGGGAGTAGCTCGAGTGGTTCAGGGTTTTGTTTAGCCAATGTTCTCCCCATCTCGCAGTCTCCACCCGTTGAGGGGAGGCAGACCACCTGGGCCGCTCTAGGTGGGGTCCCCCACGCCGCGGCCGGGCGCGAGCTGTCGGGTCCGTTCGCAAGCCACTGTCACCGCCTCGTAAACCCCGAGGCGGGGGCCCCGACGGCCACGCAGCCTGGGAATTCGGGCTGATTGGAAACGACTGTTCCCGTTGCACAATAACGCAGGGTCATAAACAAACAAACAGCAACAGGCCGCCTGCGCGGCAGGACTTTCGAAAGGTCAGAAAACAAAAGTCGCCCCATCCCTCCAAAGGAGTGCCCAGGACCCTATATCGTACGCTTCGCCCATATTTCATTATTATGACACCCCCACCCTTATCACCAAACCCAGGAACCTCCGCCCCTCTCGCACACCCAGAATCTCTAGGGCAGACAATGCCTGCAAGGCGTCACTTTGAGGCTCCAGGAGCGGGTAAGGTGACCGAGGTTAGTCGAGCCCTGGGTCCCAGCGCTGCACTCCGACCCCGCAGCGGCGCCGACCTCCCGAGGCTGGCGGGGAGCCGGACGGCGCACCGGACACCCGCTAGAGGGCGCGGCAGCCGCGCGAATCTTACCCGGCTCGCTCCTGGCTCCCGCCGGTCGCTCCGGCTCCGGGTCCCCGACAGCGCAGCGAGGACCGCGGCTCGCCCACCTTCGCAGGGGAGGATCTGCGCTGGCACGGTCTGGCCCCGCCACGCCCCCAAAAACGCCGAGCTGGCTGCGGTCCACGCCCTCGGCCGCTCAGTCACCCTGTGGTTGGGGACAACGACCGCCAGCTCCCAGGTTTAGCGTCCGCATCCGCCGCACTGCTAGCTTAGAGCTGCGGCGGCCGCTGCGCCCTAGACTCGACGCTCGGCGTTTGCATTGTTTTCGACTGAGACCTGAGACAGGGGCCGGACCGGGTGGAGGGAGAAGGATCGAGGGGTTTAGGGTTACAGTCGCACGCCAGCGCCTCCTATGGGCCTGAAAGCGCCACGGCCGCGGACAGCTGCGCGGAGAAGGCTGCTTGGAGCTGAGGCTGCGCTCCCTCCGCTTTAGAGAACCCAGCCTGCCCCACTGCGTCCCCCTCGCCCGACTCTCGCTTTGCCCGGGTTGCCCTGTGCACACACGCTCCGCCTGCGCCTCTCGCTCCTCTTTCGTGGGGAAGGGGTAGACTGCAATAGGTGGGGAATTCCGAGGTCCTCTATCCCTTGCAATCTGTATTTCCAACGGATCCCTGGTTCACTGCTCAGCTGAAAACAAAAGGAAAATGCCATCGATCCATTTCAGCAAAATACAAGCACCAGCAGAGCCCTAGAGCACTGTGGGGGAAAGCAATCTGCCCCAGCTCTGCATCCTACGCGGAAGGCAAGATCGCAAGACCTTTCCCCTCTCCCCTCGTACCCCGACGGCTGATGCTGCGCGCGGACCCCGTAAGACTAGAGGCCAGAGAGATTGAGAGCCGCACCTTTCGGCCACTAAGCAGGCTTTTAGCTTTCCTCCTAGAATTGCCACTTCTCCACCAACAACATATAACAGTCGCAGCTCCCTGGAGGCCAGAGGGAGTCCCACCCACCGGGGTCTGCAGGAAGGCGCCGGCCACCACGTCCCCAGGACGCGTCCCGGCACTGCGCGCCGCCCACGGCCGGTCCCCAGGAGGCACAAAACCGGCCCGCCTCGGCGCCAGACGCGTTTGCAGCTGGAAAGCCTGGCCTCGATGCCCCTCCCCCTACACCCCTCCCCAGTCCGCGCCCGGGGAGGAAAGCAGACCTGGGGCCGGCAGCCGGGGCTCTGCTTCGAGCCCCTCTCTGTCTAAAGACTGGCGCTTCCCGGTGCCTTAGCTACACTTGGGTCCTACCCAAAGCAAGACTGTCCAAGAGCCCGCAGCAGGGACTCACAAGGGTGTCAGTGAGCCTATTGGGGAGTGGAGTGAGGGCCCCCTTTACTGAGAGGATTGGGAAGAGGAGAAAACCAAGAGAGAAGGAAAAGAGGGAAGGGAAAAAAAGAGAAAGAAAAGAGCAAAGCAGCAGCACCAGGGCCCGGGTGGGTCAGATGGAGGTGGGGCTTGGGGGTGGGAGGGAATGTTAGAAGCAGAGCCAGCGCGTCACCGAATGAGGTGCGCACGTCTGGGGAGCCCCTTCCTCCCCTCCAGGGGTCCCCAGGCTCGCCAGTCTCTGGGGTGTTAGTCCGGTGAGCTGGGCGTCTGATTGTCGCGCCCCATTTGCCCCGGATGTCTCTCCCCGCTCTAAAAAGCTGCCTAGTTATGTTCGAGAGCGACAGTGCGGAGGCGAATCGGTCCAAAACGTTGAGCAATTCGGTTGAGGAGCCAAAAAGCCATTTCCCACACAGCGCAGCCCGGGGCTTTTCTAGGCGGCCGGGCCGGGCGCGGGGCAGTCCGGACCTGATAAGGGTCATTCGCGCTCCATCTCCAGCCTCCGTTTGTCTCTCACCCTTGGAGATGGAGTTAAGTGGCAAGTTCTTCTAAGCACTCTTTCTGCACGTCTGGGGTCCTAGCAGGGCTGGGGGGAACAAAGTGTAGAGAGGGCACTCTGGCTGTGGGAGACAAGGCTGAGACGCTTGGCCAGGCTACTTCACACCTGGCCAGGAGGCCGATACCTGGTCCCTCTAGGCAGCGGTCGAGCCACACTCCCTCTCGCTCTGAGCTGACAGAGACCCCGTCCGAACTGAACCGCTGATCCCAGTTGTTTCCGAGCCAAGGGGAAGCTGCCTGCTCCCTTTGCGCTGTCTGGAGAAGTTAATCTCATGTATAAAAGTCTATTTCCATGGGGATAGACGATGGAAGAAGGTGGGGCGCGAGGAGACCACTCCGGGGCGAACAGAGGCTGGCACAGGGAATGAAATAGATACAGAGACACTGGAGAGGGTGAAGCAGCGCCGGGCCAGTGCAGGGGCGAGCGCCCCGCACCCCCGTGCGGAAAGGGGCACGGGTACCCCGAGGCAAGCAGTGAGGGCGTTTCGCCTCCTGTATATCTGTCTTACCTGAGAACCAAGTTTCTCCGTTCCGAGTTGTCCCTAACTTCCCTCACAAGAAGTTTTCCACTTTTTTTTTTTTTTTTCTTTTTTGCGACCTTCCTTTCCTTCTGCGGCTGGGACTGGGTAGCAGCGGAGCTCCGGGCTTGGCAAAAACGGTTCCACTGAGGAAGGGGGTGCGCAGAGATTGATGGGGGTGGAGACCACCGCGCACAATGAGGGCCTCTAGGAGCGCAGTTCGAAATTCCTCAAATCCCAGTTGCTGGAATGCGAGGCGACGACGACTTCACTCCGGGCCAAATGTGTTTGTCATTACTCCATAGACCGCCTGCCTGCCCGCCAGCCCGCGCCGCCGTCGCCCCCGCGCTACAGCGCGCAACCCGAGCGCGCTGCGGGGCTGGCGCCCTCTCTCCCTCACAGTTCACTGATTCCCGCAAACCACTGATCCCCAAACCCTCGCCCAAATCGGCGCCCCCTCCGCTCGTCTCGCAGCCGCCACGGTTGTACTGAGTCTGGCCCTTACCGGGCGCAGCACCGTCCAGTAACTATGCGCCCTGGGTCGGCGCCATGTGCACCCGGTGGGCACCCCAGGTCCGGCCCTCTCCAGCCGAGCCCTTCACGCCTCCTCTCCCCTCAACCCCTTCCGCTCCCCACTCGGCGCTCGTCTCTCCCCACCTCCCTCGGTCCGCCAGTCGCGCTCCACACCGCCGGCTACAGTGCTGTCCCGCCAAACCGCGGGCGAGGAATGAAAATACTCATTAAAAACCTGTAGCCTTCCAGGACTCCATGCCAAGAAGAGGGCAAACACCTCTGCCCCCACTCCCAGCACTGCTTGGTGCTCGTCCCAGTATACAGGAATATCACCCCCAACCCCCAAAAGAAACCTCAAAAATGTAAGCCTCAACAATTTCTTTGGGAGGCCTTAGAGTTGTTAGAAAAATACTGCTTTTAAAAATAGGTCTGGAAAATGTGTTTTTTTAAACCCCTAGACTTTCGAACTCTATGGTTATCTTCCCTCCAAGTGAAGTTTATTCAAAATAAATTACTCTCTGGACATACAACTAGAATTCGACTCCAGTTTTTTTTTTTTTTTTTCATCGCCCAAAGTTTGAAGTTACTTCACTTCTAGCCCAAAGAGCCTGATTAGGGATTTCTTTTAGAAACAAAAATACTTTTTCTCCTCCCTTACCTTCTCCTCCAATGTCAATTCGCAATGAAAATCCTACATGGGGAGGAAAAAGTGTGTCCACGGCCTGCAGCCCTCTCCTGCAGTCCCCTCCTCTGTTTCTCTCCCTCTAGCTCCAACTGTAATGGGCTCAAAAACCGCGTTTTGTAATTGATTCAATGTTATAGTCCATCCTTCTAAAACTAATCATTTGCTCTAAGTAAATAGCTGTCAGGAAATGAAGCCCCCCCTCCCCTTGGCCTCTTCAAAATAAGAGTTTCCCTCGAACTCCGTGCGCTCTGAATCTTCCAGCCTCCAGATTGCGCCTTCGCTTTTCGCTCTTACGCAATCAGGGGGTCCAGCCCCAACCCCCAGACTTCGACAACAACTGGGGGGCGGAGAGAAGCCGACCAGATGGGGTGGGGGGCGGGGGGAGGAGGAGGTGTTGATGCTCTGCCGGGAAAGAGGTTCGTGAAAATACAAACTGCCCATCATTTCCAAAATGAGTTTGCCTCTTGATTTCGGGGGACAATTTCCTACACTGCTATGTTGCTTTGTATTTTCTTTGAAAGGAAGAAAAGGAACACGTAAAATTGCAGTTAATGCCCAGAGAGAATATAAATCTGGAGTCGAGAAGTGTCCCTTCTGTAGAAACCCCTAACCCACCCAGAATCCGGGCCGTCGGGAGAGGTCTCCGAGCAGTTGCGTCGATTTGAACCTGGGGTCTTTTAGGGAAAGTGCCGTATAGTTGCTAATCCTTTAATGGGATTAGGCAAGCTGTTGAGTCTAATATGAAAATGATGGGTGTTGTTTTTTTTTTTTCCTTGGGCGGGGAGGGGGTTTGCTTTGGTTTGATTTTGTCCAAAGACAGATTTGAAGTCGGGTACAAAAAGTCGAGGGTCTGCCGTAGGTTTGGAACTTTCTCCGACTGAACGACCTTTACTCTCTTAAAGCACTTATCTTGTCTTGCCTTTGTTTTCATGGTTATCTGGGCGAGGTTGTCCTGGCTTCTATCACGCACACAAAAAGGCTCAGGCTTGATCGTCTGGGGAATCTTCTACAACCAGCCTGCTACCTCCGCGTTCAGGGGGAGGGTACAATTTGACTCTCCCCACACCCTCTCCCGCCGCGTGGGTCGGGCCGTACGGGTACACTAGGGATAAGAAGGGAGCCCCTAACCCTAGCCCTGGGGCGCCAGGCAGGAGACTAAGCCGGGAGAGGGCGATCCTGCTCGCGAAGGAAAGGGGGCGCTGACGCTCCAGGAACCAGACCTGGGCAGAGTGGGGCTTCCCAGCGAGGGCGGGGGAGGGGAGCGTGTTTGCCTTCGCCACCTTCTCTAATTTCGAATTCTCTTGTTGGGTGGAGGGCTCAACCTTTACCACCACCACCGACTCTGCCCCCACCCCCACCCCCCCCACACACACTTGACAGTGGCCAGGGCGGCCTGGTTTAGGCCGGAATGTGGGACAGCCATCACCTTCTGCCTTACTTAGAGAGTGGACTCGGAGCAGCCTCAGGGGATGTTCACAGAGAAGTGCTCGAAAGGGTGCTGTATGGAACTGCGACCGGCTCCTGGGGTGTCAGGTTCGCGAAGACGCCTGAGGCTGGGCTAGGGGCCTCATTCCTCCAGTCCTTCTGCGCAGCCGCCTCCCGTGCATCTTCAGTTCGGACGACTGCACTGCTCACTATTACTTCCACATGTTCCTTCAGGAAATCATTGAAGGCGAATATATGAACAGCCCCTTGTTCGGAATGCTAACAGGATACCGTAATGTTTGTAGATGACGAACGGGGACTAAAGAACCCCCCAAAATCGGAGTGCGGAATAATAGGGGGGAAGCGGGTGCTGGCTTTCATGCTAATAATAAAATCCAGCTGAGATGCAAATTTTTATAGCAAGGACTCGAGAGGGTAGGAGGCGAGGCAGGGCGCAGGGCCTACCCAGTAAGGCCTGCTTTGCTGCTACGATATTGCCAGCCTGGTCAAGCCGGGATCTCCAGGACGCAGGCCTCTGCTCTCCCCGCCCACAAATGGTAACTTCACAGTTTCTTTCAGAGAAGTTTAAAGGGACCCGAAAAGCGGACTGGGCGGGGGTGTCTTCGGGCCATAACTCCTCGCGAGTTTAAAACAGAGAGAACGGATGAGCAAGTAAGCGCTCAGTTGCCCTTCTGGTAGTAATTACCTGCCTAATTTGAATGATGCCTTTGTTATGATCATTAACAAACATTTGCTAAAGGTTTCCATGTGTGACATTCCAGAAGGTTTAAAGGCCTGGGGAGCTGACTCCGGGGATGGAACACCGGTGGGGGGGTTGCGCAAGGGAAGCAAATGGTTGGGAGATTTCCCCGAGCCTGGGCCGAGCAGATAGAGAGAGGTCAACATCTGCCTCCCCAGCAAAAGCAAAATAAACCCACTAGTCGGGAGCAACATCGGGCTGGAGGCCCACGAAAAGAGGCGGTTAGCTCCTTAAAACGAGTTCTGCCCACCCGCCCCTCCCATTGCTCATAGGCGGGTTTGAATCTTGCCGTCCGCCCTCCACCGAGGTTCCGCGGATTGACTGCGCGCGTCTATCAGCAGGGGCGTCACGGAGAGGTGGGGCGAGCCGAGTTTCCCTCTCCCAGTGTTGTTCTAAGATCCTTTCAGATTGCTCCCCCGATGCCCGGGGTCCTGGGTGGTCCAGGAGCCGCAGCGGGCAAGAAATGCCTCCTGGCTGAGGCGAACTGAGAGATCTCTTCTCTCTGCTTCTGCCCGGGGCGTTGCGGGGGAACACCCTGAGCTCCCGGAGGAGTGAGTGACCCTAGCCGGCTTGGGTACTAGAGCGAATGTCCC
Organism: Oreotragus oreotragus; assembly: GCA_006410675.1. Lineage (NCBI taxonomy): Eukaryota > Metazoa > Chordata > Mammalia > Artiodactyla > Bovidae > Oreotragus > Oreotragus oreotragus. The sequence continues at coordinate 167,914 of SJYX01024766.1, read as the reverse complement.
AGCCTCAACCCGGATTTTGATTTTCACCTCTTGTGTTTTTCCCTTGAGAGATCATCATGGAATTACGAATGAGGGTTTTTTCCCCAAACCCGCAGTCGGGGCGGCTGCGACTCTCCGGGAAGGAGGCCCAGCTCTAGAGACGAGCCACGTGGGGAAGTTAGGGGAGCGCGGTGTTCTGGCGTGGCCTTCTGCATCCAGGCCCTCAAGCGACAATGAAATTGGAAGCAAGAGATGGAGCAGAGCCAGCCATCAAAAAGAGCCCCCCACCCAAAGTTTTTAAAACCAAATCCAAATGACCCCTGAAAACAAAACCAAAACCTCTCCCTGCTCCACCTCCCCGGCTCGCCCACCCCACTCCCGGGCGACCGCGGCCGGCTCAGCCCCGGTCACACCTTTGAGTGTCGTGGGCGTTTCCCCGTTGAGTTGGCTTTCTGTTTCTCTTCCCGGCGCTCCAGCTCCACCCCCCAGTTCTGCTTTCCTCGGAGAATTCAGAAGGTACTTGGGCTTTGGAAGACCTCTGATTACAGCAGTTATCAGAGATGATAGTAGCGAAAATCACCTTTAAACCAAGTCGCAGTTGGTCTTTTCAAATGAAGTTGGGGGTTTGTGGTGAGGGGGGAACGCACTTCTAGCTTTTTCTTTCCCTAGCTTTCTGAATAGAAAATAAAGGGCCATTTGGCGGCTGGGGGGCGGGTGGAAGCGCTAACTGTCCCTTTTCCCACCCTCTTTCAATTCCTGTCTGAGCCTGGAAGAGACGCCTCCCTGGGCCGGCAAGGGACCTTAGTGAGGAAGGCTCCGAGGAGGCTTGCGGATGGTGGGGTTCCCGCCCTTGCCTCGGGTCTGCCCCAGCTGAGGTTTGGAAGCTTGCTCTAGTCTCTGCAGCTCAGAATACAGAGGCCCAAGTCTTATTAAAAGAGGAGAAAGAGGGTCCAGACAGGCTCGTGTAACTTGGGGCGACAGTTCTCTCTGGGACCCCCTACACACCTCGTCTTCTTGCTGGTGGCTGACTAAGGGCGCAGCGTCTCTTCTGGGTTCTTAGAGGCTTTCTCTTCAAAGCTTTGTCTCCAAAGAGAAGTCCAAAGCCGTTCCCCGTGGCTGGAGACCAGCCGCGCCTCTGCTAGGGCTAGGGTTCCAAACACTTCAGCCTGCTTGGTGACCCGAGGATCAGAGACTGTGAGCTCTGTTTCCCACCCTGACGAGCCCAGGGAAGGACTAAGCTCCCCAGAGCTGAGAAAGACATGGTGGGACTAGACCCCCCTGGGTCTGGATTCTTGGATACCCTCTTCCTAGGGAGAGAGCCCAGCTTTCTCAATATGGAGAGGTTTTTGCGCCACCCAATCCGCTCTCCTTCTGTTAGACCTTTAGCTTTTAGTTACTTTTAATTTGAAAGCCAAGTGAGGGGAGGGGGAGGGATGAGGAGATTGGGAGGTCTGCTCTTTATTAGGGGCCTCAGCATCCAGCTTTCCAACTCACAGCTGTGGCTTGGGAGGGGCAGGAGGGCTGGCTCTGTTTAGGTCAGCTTGACTGAAGAAAGGGCCTTGTCCTCAGGAAGTCCCAGGAGTAAGGCAAGGGCTAATGATGTTTAAAAAAAAAAAAATCGAAAGGCTTCCAGCAGAAACTGTGCGGTGCAAAGCCAGTGGAACCTGGGATCCGCAACTACATTAATTATAGTACAGAAGTTTGAGTGTGAGCCACATTATTTAATCAGGGTATTATTTTATTTAATCCCCCCGAACAACCCTGTGGGTTGTGCATGATTACCCCCAATTAACAGATGAGCAAACAAAGTCAGGGGGTTAAGCAGTTAGTGCACAGCGGTGCCAGTTTCTGCCTAACCATGTCCTGGGTTCCAGTCCCAGTGTGATCTAGTCAAGACAGGTCACATCTCTGAGCCTCAGTCTCCTCATCTGTATGAATGGGCATGTCTGCACTTTGTCCCCAGACTGTTGAGAAGGTTAAACAATATGAGGCAGGAGAAGCCCAGGAAGGCACTGGATAAAGTTTCTCTTTCTCTCCTTTCTTCAGGCTTTTTCACAGGCACAGTCACTGACATACTCCTCTCCAGGTCCCTGCTTCCCCTGGATTGGCCTCAAGAATTGGGTGAATGCCAGTCTAGTTTTCTAGTTCATGGTCTCAGTTAAAGGTGGGGCAGCGGCACCTTGATTCCTAGCTATTACCCATCAAAGTCTCAGGCCCTCTCAAAAACTGGGTCCTAGGCCAGAAGGCAGCAGGGAGCCAGGAAGGGCCAGAACAAGCAGCCAGAATGAGAAGACAGGCCTGACACCTCCAAGACAGGATCTGTAAGAAAGTCAGGAAGAAGGGATGCTGAGGCCCCAGTCTCGGGAACCTGTGGTGAGGATCCGTGGGGGAGCCTCTGGGGTGTCTTGTAAGCTTGTGCACCAGGCACCCGGACTTTGAGAGGATGCACTTGGTAGGTCAAGGTGTGCCATGCCTGCATCTAACACAGAGTCACCTTCCTCCACCAGATATCCTCCAACCTTGATTTTGGAAGTTTCTCTTCCAGATTTTCAATTCATTAAAGCTTATGGCACATCTAAAACTAACACAAGATTGTAAATAAACTATAATATATATATATTTTTAATTTAAGTTAAAAAAAAACGATGGCGTGTGCCAGAGTTTGCTCTCCACTTTAGAGAGTTGATTCAGGGAATTCCCTGGTTTGCCTTCCTGGGTGGCACTAGTGGTAAAGAACCCGCCTGCCAGTGCAGGAGACATAAGAGACACCGGTTTGATCCCTGGGTCGGGATGATCCCCTGGAGGAGGGCAGGGGAACCTACTCCAGCATTCTTGCCTGGAGAATCCCCATGGACAGATAAGCCTGGCTGGCTGCAGTCCATAGGGTCACAAAGAGTCGGAAACGACTGAGCAACTTGGTAGGCACGCTGGTGGTCCAGTGGTTAGGACTCAGCACTTCCACTGCTGTGGGACCAGTTTCAATTCTTGGTCAGGAAACTAAGATCCGAGCCATGTGACCCCTCCCCCAACAGCCCCTGAAAAAAAAAGAGCGAAACAGTTGATTCATTGATTGAAAAAACATTTAATGAGCATACGCCTTGTGTCTGGCTCTCTATTAGGCATTAGGGTTACGGTTGCAAACAGAATGGATATGGTCTTTGCCATGAGGGAATTTGCCACAATACTCTTGTCTAGCTACCAGTGCTCCCCACCCCAACCGCTGCAGCCTCACTGCTGGGTATTGAGAGGGGCCCCATTAGAATAACACTCATTATTTTCATGAGGCTGTTATGAAGAAGGTTAAAGAAGACAGATCTCTTGAGTCGTGGGTCACAGAACCACACCCCACCCCACCCCACCCCCGAACTCTCCAGAATGTGTACAACTGGGATCTCCAGCCTGGCCTGAGAGGAGCTTGCGTGTGTGTGTGATAGTCGCTTAGCTGTCGTGTCCCACTCTTTGAGACCCCATGGACTGTAGCCCACCAGACTCCTCTGTCCATGGAATTCTCCAGGCAAGATTACTGGAGTGCGGTTGTTCTTTCCTTCTCCAGGGGATCTTCCTGACCCGGGGCTGGAACACAGGTCTCCTGCATTGCAGGCAGATTCTTCACCATTACACCTACCAGGAAAGAGAGGAACTTATCTTTATCCAGTTCAAGACAATAAATATGTGCTGAGCCAAAAATGCCCAAGATGCTATATCAAGGGCTGAGGATACAGTCCTGCTTACACAGAGTTTATAGAACGGTTGAACAAGCAATTAAACAGAAAGTTGAAATATAGTACTGTCAGTGAATGTTAGGGTGCACAGTGATGTCAAAATACATAGGAGTAGCCTAACCCCAGCTCACAGTTCGGAGAAAACTTCTTAGAGGGAAGAAACATCTCCTTTGTGAACCTAAGAATAATTTAGTTCTGGAAGACTCTCATGGACGTGAGCTTAAGAGTTGAGAGAATGTTAGGGTGCACAGTGATGTCAAAATACATAGGAGTAGCCTAACCCCAGCTCACAGTTCGGAGAAAACTTCTTAGAGGGAAGAAACATCTCCTTTGTGAACCTAAGAATAATTTAGTTCTGGAAGACTCTCATGGACGTGAGCTTAAGAGTTGAGAGACAGCATGAAAACAGCAGTAAAAAAAGTTTGGAATAACTAGAACTTGTATGGCTAGGAGCACAAAGGAACCAGATCCTGGAGGCCTTCCAGGCTGTGTTGTTGTTCAGTTGTGTCTGACTCTGTGACCCTGTGAACTGCAGCACTCCAGGCTTCCCTGTCCTTCACCAACTTCTGGAGCTTGTTCAAACTCATGTCCATTGAGTCCATGATGCCATCCAACCATCTCATCCTCTGTCATCTCCTTCTCCTCCAGCCTTCAATCTTTCCCAGCATCAGGATCTTTTCTAATGAGTTCAGTTCAGTTCAGTCGCTCAGTCGTGACTGAGTCTTCGCGACCCCATGAATCGCAGCACGCCAGGCCTCCCTGTTCATCACCATCTCTTGAAGTTCACTCAGACTCACGTCCATTGAGTCCGCCATCCAGCCATCTCATCCCCTGTCGTCCCTTTCTCCTCCTGCCCCCAATCCCTCCCAGCATCAGAGTCTTCTCCAATGAGTCAACTCTTCGCATGA
>SJYX01024766.1:130513-149986 GCA_006410675.1 Oreotragus oreotragus | reverse complement strand
GGATGTTGGCAATTTGATCTCTGGTTCCTCTGCCTTTTCTAAAACCAGCTTGAACATCTGGAAGTTCGTGGTTCACGTATTGCTGAAGCCTGGCTTGGAGAATTTTGAGCATTACTTTACTAGTGTGTGAGATGAGTGCAATTGTGTGGTAGTTTGAGCATTCTTTGGCATTGCCTTTCTTTGGGATTGGAATGAAAACTGACCTTTTCCAGTCCTGTGGCCATTGCTGAGTTTTCCAGATTTGCTTTCTGGTTGAATTCAAACATGATTGTGATGACTTCCAATCTTCAAATTTAATTCTCTACCACTAACCCATCTGCGGGCTTCCCTGGTGGCTCAGAGGGTAAAGAATCTGCCTGCAATGCAGGAGGCCAGGGTTTGATTCCCTGGGTTGGAAAGATCCCCTGGAGAAGGACGTGGCAACTTGATCCAGTATTCTTGCTTGGAGAATTCCATGGACTGAGAAGTCCTTGGAGTCACAAAGAGTCAGATGTGACTGAGACACTAACACTTGACACTTTACTTAACCCCTCTGCTATTAAATAAGAGTGCAATGGCATGATTTTATTTGTTAAAAACACATGAAAGTAAATTTGTTTTAAGATATATTTCAACACTTCTTGAGACAGAGACATACCAGACTGTCTCACACACAACACACACACAATCAGTTCAGTTCAGTTCGGTCGCTCAGTCGTGTCCGACTCTTTGCGAGCCCATGAATCACAGCACGCCAGGCCTCCCTGTCCATCTCCAACTGCCAGAGTTCACTCAGACTCACGTCCATCGAGTCAGTGATGCCATCCAGCCACACAAACAATAAGGAATGGCTAATATAAATTTCATCAAACTCTCTTGTAGGTCACCTACACTTGCCAGTGACAGAATCTGGATTCGATTTGACAGCTCTAGCATTTGTAACTCCTGTTTCTATAAGTCCAAACGTGGTTGAACATCAGCAATTAATATGCTTTAGCCTAACACCTAGTTAGGCTAAACTAGTCTATTATTAGTCTGTAAACTATTGCTAGTCTATAGACACCAGTGACAGAATCTGGATTCGATTTGACAGCTCTAGCATTTGTAACTCCTGTTTCTATAAGTCCAAACGTGGTTGAACATCAGCAATTAATATGCTTTAGCCTAACACCTAGTTAGGCTAAACTAGTCTATTATTAGTCTGTAAACTATTGCTAGTCTATAGACTAAGGTGAAGGTGAAGTCGCTCAGTCGTGTCCGACTCTTTGTGACCCCGTGGACTGTAACCTACTAGGCTTCTCTGTCCATGGGATTCTCCAGGCAAGAATACTGGAGTGGATTGCCATTTCCTTCTCCAGGGGATAGTCCCGACCCAGGGATCGAACCCGGGTCTCCTGCATTGGAGGCAGACGCTTTAACCTTTGAGCCACCAGGGAGGCCATAAAGAAGTCTATTATTGCAGGTAGAAATGCACATCAAACATTTATTTACTCTGCACAAAATGAAGGTTGTCTATAACTAGGTGTTTGAGTATTAAAGTTTTCTCCTGGCCTTTAAATGAGATTTAAATGTATTTCCAAAGCTATGTTTTTTCCAGTAGTCATGTATGAATGTGAGAGTTGGGCTATAAAGAAAGCTCAGCACCAAAGAATTGGTGCTTTTGAACTACGGTGTTGGAGAAGACTCTTGAAAGTCACTTGGACAGCAAGGAAATCCAACCAGTCCATCCTAAAGGAAATCAGTCCTGAATATTCATTGGAAGGACTGATACTGAAACTGAATCTCCAATACTTTGCAAAGAACTGATGCAAAGAACTGACTCATTTGAAAAGACCCTGATGCTGGGAAAGATTGAAGGCGGGAGGAGAAGGGGACGGCAGAGAACGAGATGGTTAGATGGCATGACTGACTCAATGGACATGAGTTCGAGTAAGCTCCGGGAGTTGGCGATGGACAGGGAGGCCTGGCGTGCTACAGTCCATGGTGTCGCAAAGAGTTGAACCCGACTGAGCGGCTGAACTGAACTGAACTGAAATGTATTTCCAAATAAAAGACAATTTAAAACTATAGGCTTACACTTCAAACAGTGGTTATCTTATCTGCCGAGTGCTGTTTGCTTTCCCTTGAGCCACCAATAAAACTTGAGAAAGTAGAATTGGCCCCCACCCTACCTGGATGACAGAGAAAGAGCTTGTCTGAAGGTGCTGCTTAATCCTTGGTCTTTGAGCACAGTGGCCTGCCAGGATTGGTTAAAAAGCATAGCCCTTTCCATGCCCATTACAGGTTTCATTCTAAAGCTGTGTGCCAAGTAGCACTAACTGACAATCACACACACCATTCAGAGGGTGAATGCTCCAAGTCTACTTAATAGCTGAAGTTTGGAATAAAAATAGATTCAATTAGGGACTTCCCTGGTGGTCCAGTCATTAAGAATCTGCCTACCAATGCAGGGGACACGGATTCTATCTATGGTAGAATCTGTAATCTACAGGGTACTAAGATTCCACATGCCTCGGGGCAAATAAGCCCATGGGCCACCGCTACTGAGCCCTCATGCCACAACTAGTGAAGCCCAAGGCCCCTAAATCCCTTGCTCTACAGCAAGTCGCAGCAAGGAGAAACCTTCACACCCAAATTAGGGTGCAGCCCCCATTGGCCGAAACTACAGAAAGCCCACTTGTAGCAAGGAAGGGCCCATCTGCCGCAACGAAGACCCAGCACAGCCCAAAATAAATGATTTTTTTTAATGAATAAATTCAATTATCCTGAGCTTTCAAAATCCTAACAAACTACTGGAAATATAGGTCACTTTTCTTTCATTTCAATTCTTCTACTCCATTTTAAATGATTCCATGTTCCCATGCCATTTTATACCTTCCAAATGTGTTTCTGAGTACACTAGCTTGTCTGATGCCCTTCATAGTCATATAAAATGCAAATCTGATTGTGCCACTCAAAGCTCTTCTATAATCCTCTGATATTATCAGATCAAGTTCCAGCATCCTTGGCACTGCCTACAAAGCCCACCAGAGTCCCTAATCAACTCCCCAGGCTTGCCCTGGACACCCTGCTTGTGGCCAGCTGTGGTCAAACCTGGACAGCTCAGGAAACACTCACTTTTTCTTCCCTCTTGTGTTCTCTGATTGGTAATTGGGTTCCTTTCTTTTTTTTCCCCAGTAAAAGTTTTTCCTTTAGTTGCAACCATCTACAACCTAAGAATATCTTCCCAAGTGGTGCAGCGGTAAAGAATCTGCCTGCCAATGCAGGAAATGCAAAGGGACACAGGTTTGATCCCTGGGTTGGGAAGATGCCCTGGAATAGGAAATGGCGACCCACTCCAGTATTCTTGCCTGGAAAATTCCATGGACAGAGGAGTCTGGTGAGATATAGTCCATGGGGTTGCAAAGAGTCAAGACACGGCTGAGCAACTGAGCACACACATGACCTGAGCAGAAGAGATAAGAATTTTCTACTTTCTGACCAAGAGAAAATAATGTTAAGGATACCCTTGCTACCTTCCTGGTGACAAGAGTTTGCTTGTTGATCCATTGCTATGGAGGTGGGAAGAAACTGGAGAGACTGTGGCCTCTTAAGAACAGGGGATCTCGTTCTGAATGGGAATATTCCTCCTTTATTTTTCCTGAGAATTCAGGATTGGCAAAGCTTTAGGTGTTCTGAGTTATTTGGACCTTCTCCATTCAAGCAGGAGACGCAAGAGTGAACATTGACATTTCAGGAATCAGTGAAGATGCTGAACCTGAAGCTCTAATATGTTGGCCACCTGATTCAAAGTTTGATTGGAAAAGACTCTGATGCTGGGATAGATTGAAGGCAGTAGGAAAAGCAGGTGACAGAGAATGAGATGGCTGGATGGCATCACTGACTTGGTGGACATCAGTTTGGGCAAACTCTGGGAGATAGTAAAGGACAGGGAAGCCTGGTGTACTGCAGTCCATGTGGTCGCAAAGAGTTGGACATGACTTAGTGACTGAACAACAATTTCCCTGAGGATCAGCCTTGCATGAATGGAGATAGGATAGTGGGAGATCTTGATCCACAAACTATAGATTTCTACCCAAACTTGATTCTCCCCTAGTCTTTCCCATCTCAGGTAATGATACCACCAGCCATTCAGTTGTCCAAATCCAAAAATTTAGAACTTTGCTTTGTTTTTTCTTCTCCCTTACTCCCCTTGTTCAGGACATCATCAGGTTTTACTGATTTTTCCTTCCAAGAGTATCTCAAATTTGTTCATTCCTCTCTGTCTCCACTGTATCCACCTGGTCCATTGAAATTCCTCTCACTAGGAATCATCTTCCAATTGCTTCTCTACACCTATTCTTTTTTTTTTTTTTTTGGCCATGCCATGCAACATGTGGGATCTTAGTTCCCCAACCAGGGATCAAACCTGCAGCCCCTTCAGTGGAAGCGTGGAGTCTTAACCTCTGGACCACCAGAGAAAGCCCCCTCTTAACCCACTCTTGCCTATTGTAAATTGATTCCCTACACCCTAATCAGGGTGCTCCTTTTGAAATGTAAATGCTTTTAAAATGCAAATGAAAAACATATTATTGAAATATAACATACACACAGAAAGAACACAAACCATACTGTACAACTCAGTGATTTTACATAAACTGTATGACAGTGTTTTACATGAAACAAATATATTAATGATCGGTATCTCAGAAATTCGTCACGATCTTCCATACTACCCTCTTTCTAAATGTACCTGTCCTAACTGCCAACATCATAGGTTGGTTTTGCCTCTGCTTTAAAATTTTATGTAAATAGAATCATACAGTGTGTCTTCTGGTTCCTTCCACTCAACATTTTGTTAATGAAATTCATCTATGATGTGGCTTGTATAGATGTAGTTTGTTTTTTCTCGTTTCTGGGAAGTATTCCATTTTATGAATTCACCACAATTGATTTACCCATTCTGCTGTTGATAGATACTTGAATAGTTTCCAGTTTTTAGCTATCAAGGAGAAAACTGCTGCAAACATTCTCATGCCTGACTCTTGGTGAGCCTATGTAAGCATTTCTGTCTGGAATATACCTAGGAATGGAATTTTTGGTTAGTGGGCTGTGCATACTTTAGTGGATACTGACGATTTTCCAAGTAGTTGTACCAATTTATGCTCCCACTCGCAAGATGTAAGCACTCTACTTGCCTTGTAGCCTTGCCAAGTCTTAGCTGTTTATCCGTCTTTTTAATTTCAGCCATCGTCATGGGCAGTGTGTTCTTTCATAAATCTGACTAGTATCACTTCCTCCTTAATGGCCTTCAATGACTTCTCATTGAATTTGCTTTTTTTTTTTTTTTTGGCCGTGCCACAGGTCATGTGGGATCTTAGTTCGCTGACCATGGATGGAACCCATGTCCTCTGCAGTGGAAGCTCAGCGTCCCAACCACTGGAAGGCCAGGGAAGTCCCTGGCTTCTCACTGAATCTAAAACAAAACCCAGACTGCTAAATGTGGCTCAGTGTACAATTCCAATATCACTGCATACCACTCCCTTTCTCTTTTTTCTATACTATTCTTTTCCTTCTTAAAAATCTATTAAATCTTTTCCCTTGCACACTGCCCTCTCAGCCTGCAAAAACTCACTCCATCCTGCCCTCTTCACAAGCTTTACTTCCCACCCTTATCTCAGATTTAAAGTCTGCCCTTAGGAGGTCCTCAACCCCTCCCTCCAGTTCTTCCCTTCACAGAACTAATCACATTGTACTTAAAGCAGTTTGTAGTTACATATTTATCTCTCCCTCACCCCTTTTTGTTGTTTATCCCATTAGACTATAAAATCCTTAAAGACTGTAGGCCTGTCTGCTTCGTAAACCACTCTAGCCTCTGTGCCTGGCTGACCAGGCACTCACCAAATGTTTACTTAAAGAAAAAAAAAAATGAGTGCATGACTACAGTCTATTTTAGACTATGAGTAAAATGATTGTGTGTTTTAAATATAATTGCTTTACAGTGTTGTGTTAGTTTCTGCTGTACAGTGAAGTGAATCAGCCGTATGTAGACACATATCTCCTCCCTTTTGGGCCTCCTTCCTACCCCAACTCCCCCATCCCACTACTAGAAAGTGACAGAGCACTGAGCTGAGATCTCTGTGCTTTATAACAGGTTCCCACTAGCTGTCTATTTTACACATGACCCTGTTTTGTTCCTTTTAGTGGCTGAGCAATATTCCATTGTATACATGTACCACATCTGCTTTATCCATTCATCTGTCACTGGACATTAAGGTTATTTCTGTGTCCTGGCTGTTGTAAATAGTGCTGCAATGAATATTGGGGGTACTTATGTCCTTTTGAGTTATGATTTTCTCAGTAGTGGGACTGCTGGTTCAGCGCAAGAATAGAGATGCTGATGTAGAGAATGGACATCTACATCAGCATCTCTGTTCTTGCGCTGTAAATAGGTTCATCTGTACCATTTTGGAAACTGATACAGCCACTGTGGAGAGCAGTATGGAGGTTCCTTAAAAACTAAAAATGAAACTACCATATGACCTAGCAATCCTGGAGAAAGGAAAGGCTACCCAGTCCAGTATTCTGGCCTGGAGAATTCCATGGATTGTATAGTTGTTGCAAAGAGTCGGACACAACCGAGTGGGCTTTCTTTTCACTTCACTCTGAGGAAAGCTGTGGGTATTCCAGTAAATAGCCCTCTGTATCTCGAGGAAGCACCGTAATGTCTTCCAAGAGGGAATACCCTTTTCTTAAGGGCTTAGATTATTGCAAAGGAGTGGAGCAGGCATTAGGGATCAGCTGGCTCAGAGCCTAAAGCCAATAGCTTTATTGTAAGAAAGAATATGCTTCAAAGATTCAAACGTTCTTAAAACGTAACAATGGGGACAGAATTTGATAATGTGAAAAATAGTGTTGCTGGCAAGAATTTTGAAAACATATTAACTATTAGAATTTGGTAATTTTTGTGCATTTCTCAAGTGTGTTCAATGTCTCTTGTGCTAATGCGATTTCCCTCTGTTGTCTTTTCCATCAAATAGCACCCATTTGACAGCCACTGCTCTAGATTTCCTACTGGACAGGAGAAGCCAGACATCCTGTGGGTTGTGAGCAGAATAGAAAGTACAGAGGATTCAAATGAGAACAAGAGCAGGATTTATTGTCATTTTCACTTAAAATTAATTTGCCAGATAATTCGAAGGCATGCATCCTTCATAGTGTGTACATTTCAAAGGTTTACTTTGGCTCCAATAATCCTACTGATTTAGCCACAAAAGTATGCTTCAAATAAGGAACTGTGTGTTTAGCATGTCTTAGCACTATAGAAACATGCATTTCTGTAGGGCATATGGTATTTTAAATTAAATGTAGTCATTTTATTGTGTAAAATATCTAATTTCGGTGGGGGGGGAAATGTGGCTGGAGATCATATCAGTAAGTCCTTGAAGGTATCTAAGGTGCTCAGGATAAAAAGATGTCCAGAAAAGAGCTTATATTTAATGAGGAACAAAACAGCTAAACAGACAATTGCAATAAAAGGTACTAAGGGTTACAACAGTTTAGCCCAGAATGGGGGTCACCATCAAATTCTCTAGGATGCTGTTCTTTCCTACTTGACATTCCTTTCCCCCAGTCATCCAAAATTCAGCTCAAATGCCAGTCCCCAGAGAAGGCTTCCCAGTGTCTTGGCTGGAATATTCCCACAGTAGGTTTTCTTACCCTTCTCTGAAGGTTATACTTGTGTTACTGCTATTTGCATGCTCTTAGAGGGGGCAATTTAATGTTGGGAGTGGACGCTGGGGTCAGACCGCTTAGATTGGAATTGCCTGCTGCTTGCTCTCTGTGACACCTTGCTTAACTTTCCTGTGCCTCAGTTTCCTCATCTGTGTGAAGATTGATTGGCGCTGTATGCAGTTTCTGGCACATAGTAAGTGCTCAGCAAGAGTTTTATTATTCTTCTGTGAGTATCATGTCTCTTTCATTTATTTCAGTGTAAGTTCCTCAGAAGCCCATACTGTGCTGTTCATCTTTATGTTCTATCCATGAGTATCAACCATTCTCCACGTCAACCCGTGGCTAACATTGTCCTTCGTGCATTTCAAGTGCAAAAAATAATGTTGCTGTAATTGATAAAGTTCTCCCAGGTGCCACGTGGATGAAACTGGAGTTCTTTGTGGAGGTGATTTTTTAAAAATGCATACAGGACTTCCCTGGAGTCCAGTGGTCAGGACTCAACTTCTACTGCAAGGGGGCATGAGTTCAATCCCTGGTCAGAGAACTAAGATCCCTCATGCCACATGGTGAACATCCCACCAACCCCCCTGAAAAAAAAAAAAAAGCATACAGCTCATCATTTATATTGAATGCTTACCTACATATATGCTTTTGCCAAATGAATACCAAATACTTACTGAGTGCTTAGTACATCCCAGACACTTGATGAAGCATCATACATAAATCGTGTTACTTAAATCTGCAAGGCCCTTTCATACTCTTATAGGGAACTTGAAAATCACCGTTACTAATTTTTACTATCAAAAATAAAACATTGTCAATAAAATTAAACTTTATATTATCTAAATACAACACAGATTATATACTATTTCAAAGCCATTTCTTTCTGCAAACTTGGTATAATTACAGTGGTATTGTACTTCTCTATGTTATAATTCTAAAATTACCATGTGTATAGAGGGGAGATTCCTTTGTACTTTCATAATAGGAGATTTTTTTTTCCCATCACTCTCAAGAGTACACATACACAAATGCACAGTCAGCTACGTTGTTAGAATATATTGTACAGGTTAAACCATAATTAAAATAATTATTATTTACATAGCACCATAAATGTATCTACTACTTGAGTCATAATCACAGTAGTTAGAGACAGAAAACAGCAATTATATTATCCAGTCAACCCCTGCAAATGTATGTCAGCCAGGATCCCAGCAGACAAGATCTGAGAATTAATTTCAAGCAAAAATAACAGGCACGTGGAATCACATCCCATTCTCAGATTTCCATTCTCTTCACTTTACTGTGGTCTTCATTCATTCTTTCGCTCACGCATTCATTCATTCACTCCCTCATTCAGTCTGTCATTCGTTCATTCAGCAAATATAGTTGCTCCATTGTTTACCATGTGCCATGCCCTTTGCTAAGGAACAAATATCTACAAGAATAAGAAAGAGTTCCTGCCTTCAAGGAGTGCTTAGTTCCTAAGGAAAGACAAAGATGCATACATTCAGAGGCTGCCCCCAAAGGACTTATAATCAAATGGGAGTGACTGGTGTATACACAAAACACTCTAATAGAAGTATCATGTGAAACAATAAAAACCTGGCAATTATGGAACTCTTGTAGGTGTTAGTCACTATGCTATATGCTTTACACATGTTATTTTATGTAAGCCCCCCAACAGATTATTAGGTAGAAATTATTATTATTATTCATTTTTCACAAATAATGAAAATGAGGCTGGAAAGATGAAGTAACTTAGTCTCCAACAGCCCCCACTTTCTCCAACGCCTGCCCCTCACCACTAAAAATGTCTCCTGAGGCTGTAAATGTCCAGGGGTGCATCTGGGCTGCCTTGAAGGAACTATCCAAAGGCTCAAAAATGGATGGGTGTGGGAGGCATTTCCTGGTCCACTGGTAAGACTCCATGCTTCCAATGCAGGGGACCCAGGGTTCAATCCTTGGTCAGGAACTAGATCCCAGATGCCACAACCAAGGATCCTGCATGCCCCAGTGAAAACTGAAGATCCCACATGCAGCAACTAAACAAACAAACCAAAAAAAACACACCTGGTGCAGCCAAATAAATAAATAATAAAGAGCTTGGTGTCAGTGTGGTTCAGGCAGTTGCAAGCTTAGAGAAACACATCCTTCCCCAAACACATTTTCTTCTCACCTCCTACTCTCCCGCCTCCCATATCTCACTTTGAGTCCGCACCCTCAGATAATTACACTGTCTGCCAGACTGTCACCCAGGGGTCAACCCAGCTCTCCCAAACTGCAAAGGGGTTTTTTGAAGCCTCTTTCCTTACTCTAGGAACACACACACATGCACCCCAACCCCAACCTGGGCTTTGCTCTGCAGTACTTCATGAGAGCATATTTAAACATCAGAATAGCTCCTAAGTTTGAGGCTTCCTTCTCTTTGCTGGAGAGACAGAGGGAAGGGACTGGCCAAGTGTCTCTCACACCTGGCTGTTCTCGGCAGCCTATGTGCTGGTGGATCTTGTCTATGGCATTCTGCCAGGGCCGTTCTGCTTCCTATTCCCTGGGGATGGAAAAAAGGAATGATGATGGTTGGATAAGTGGACGAGCCCTCTGCCAATGCCTTCGTTCCTTTAGATAAGAGCCAAGCCCTATCTTTGGGAGGTGATAGAGGAGGAGATCCAAGGGGCTCTATCTTTTCTTCATCCATTCCACACCTCCTAATTGATCCTACATGTAGCTCTCAAAGCCTTCTCAAATCAGCATTCTATGCTGATTTCTGGTTCCAAAGGTAAGGGCAGTCAGGATGCCGTCCTAGAGAATCTTTAAAGTGCTGTAAGAGTTGCTTTCAGACTCCTTGGAAAAAACTTCTGGGAAGCCTGACAATTGTTTCTGCCACCTACCTATGACTGTAAAGTGCTCTGATGGCTTCCATAAATATGAAGTGGAATGTCAATGACTGATCAACACTGGCTTGNGGTTCCAAAGGTAAGGGCAGTCAGGATGCCGTCCTAGAGAATCTTTAAAGTGCTGTAAGAGTTGCTTTCAGACTCCTTGGAAAAAACTTCTGGGAAGCCTGACAATTGTTTCTGCCACCTACCTATGACTGTAAAGTGCTCTGATGGCTTCCATAAATATGAAGTGGAATGTCAATGACTGATCAACACTGGCTTGCCATTGGTCTCTACTTGGTCACTGACCGACTGGTAGTTTAGTCCTTGTTTAAATATCTTCCCCTAGTAGGAAACATCCTATTAAAATTATGACTATTAGTAGCAAACATGCACTGGATTTCACTGGCAGTCCCGTGGTAAAAGCTCCAAGCTTCAAGTGGCGAGGGTTGGACCCCTGGTCAGGGAACTGAGATCCCGCACACCATGCCTCCCCCCCAAAAAAAAGAAAGAAAAGGAAGTAGCACACACACACAGAGTTCTCCCTGCAGTGGCACAGTTCCACAATATCGGGACAATGGTGAGCATTTCAGTCCCGTTGGAGGATACTTTATTAAGAGAGAGAAGGGTATTTACTTGGTATCCTTCAGCTTGATTCAAACCCTCTTTGGGAAATTCTTGCTGCTGCTGCTGCTGCTAAGTCGCCTCAGTCCTGCCCAACTCTGTGTGACCCCATAGATGGCAGCCCACCAGGCTCCCCCATACCTGGGATTCTCTAGGCAAGAATACTGGAGTGGGTTACCATTTCCTTCTCCAATGCACGAAAGTGAAAAGTCAAAGTGAAGTCGTTCAGTCGTGTCTGACCCCCAGCGACCCCATGGACTGCAGCCTACCAGGCTCCTCTGTCCATGGGATTTTCCAGGCAAGAGTACTGGAGTGGGGTGCCATTGCCACATGAACACAAAAATAACATGTTTTTTATGCTGCCCTGTTTCAAACAATAAGTCTCTGATGCAGACCATAATAAAATGAATTACAAATTACAAAATATTTCATCATTATCCTTTCCCACCACCTCTCTTTCAAGTTATATAGAATCCTGCTCTTTCATTCACAAAAGCCTCAGTTGAAACAAACACCCTAAGAAGGAGGCAAGTAGGTAGTGTAGGTAGAATTAGCTTCATGCAGTGGATGGAAAACTGGCGCTCAGAGAAGTTCAATGGTCTGCCCCAGTCACACAGTCTGTGATAGTATCAGGCTAAAACACTCACAACTCCAGTTCCCCAAAGGTTGACTCCTTTCCCTAGGTCTGGTGATTTCTGACCCTTGACCTCTGAACTTGAAGATCCAAAGGTGAATTCCTTTCTTTCTGTATGTTAATGGTTTACTCAAGCATTTGTACTCTAATGGGCTATCAAATACATGGTTAATATCACACACCATTACTATCACAGTTATGAACTATAAATGAAGTGGAAATTTGCCACCAAAAGTCCTAAGAAACAAGCAAACACACATACAATAACTTTTGAGCTCTCTCTCTGTGTGTTTTGTTTTTTTTTTTTTTTGGCCACACCGTGAGGTATGTGAAATCTTAGCTCCCAAACCAGGGATCGAACCCATTTCCCCTACAACGGAAGTGCAGATTCTTAACCACTGGACCACCAAGGAAATCCCTTCAGTTCGATTTTCATTGAAACTTTGACTTAAAATGTCTTCCCTCATTGAGCGTTCTCCCAACACTTAATCAATCTAAAAGAACTTATTAATCACCTCCTGTGCATGTGTCAGACTTTATTTTTTGGGCTCCAAAATCACTGCAGATGGTGACTGCAGCCATGAAATTAGAAGATGCTTACTCCTTGGAAGGAAAGTTATGACCAACCTAGATAGCATATTCAAAAGCAGAGACATTACTTTGCTGACTAAGGTCCGTGTAGTCAAGGCTATGGTTTTTCCTGTGGTCATGTATGGATGTGAGAGTTGGACTGTGAAGAAGGCTGAGCGCCGAGGAATTGATGCTTTTGAACTGTGGTATTGGAGAAGACTCTTGAGAGTCCCTTGGACCGCAAGGAGATCCAACCAGTCCATTCTGAAGGAGATCAGCCCTGGGATTTCTTTGGAAGGAATGATGCTAAAGCTGAAACTCCAGTACTTTGGCCACCTCATGCGAAGAGTTGACTCATTGGAAAAGACTCTGATGCTGGGAGGGATTGGGGGCAGGAGGAGAAGGGGACGATTGAGGATGAGATGGCTGGATGGCATCACCGACTCATGGACGTGAGTCTGAGTGAACTCCAGGAGATGGTGATGAACAGGGAGGCCTGGCGTGCTGCGATTCATGTGGTCGCAAAGAGTCGGACACGACTGAGCGACTGAACTGAACTGATCTAGCAAGAAATGAGAGTTCCTATTGCTCTACACCATTGCTTGTATTTGCTGTGTCAGTGTTTTGCATTTTCACCATTCTAAGAAGTATTTAGTGATATCTCATTGCTGTGTGTCAATATTTTGCATTTTCACCATTCTAAGAAGTATTTAGTGATATCTCATTACTGTTTCAATTTGCAGTTTCCTAATGACATAGATGTTAAGCACCTTTTCATATGCTTATTCCACTTGCTTATCTTCTTTGATGGGTATCCAGATCTTTTGCAAATTTTTTAGTTTTTTTTTTTTGTTGTTGTTGTTAATTGCTGAGTTTTAAAATTTCTTTGTGTAGTTTGGATAGAAATCCTTTATCAAATATCTGTTTTGCAAAGTATTTCTCCCAATCTGTGGCTTGTCTTTTCACTCTCTTAAGAGTTATATTATTATAATCATTTATTTGCTCTTATTTTTGGCTGCTCTGGGTCTTCACGGCTGCATAGGGTTCTCTCTCGATGCGATGCACAGGCTTCTCCCTGCAGTGGCTTTTCTTGTTGCAGAGCACTGGCTCCAGGGGCCCAGGCTTCCAGAGTTGTGGCACATGGGCTCAGTTGCTCCACAGCAAGTGGGATCTTCTTGGACCAGGGCTCGACCCCGTGTCCCCTACATTGGCAGGTGGATTCTTAACCACTGGGCCACTAGGGAAGTTCAGGGGTCATATTACTTTGAATGCAAGTTAATAGTCCTTGATCTCCAAGGGTCAGTATTTCACTGTGGCCTTATTTTAGTACCAGTGCTAGCTTCTTTCACAAAACAAATATAGAAGAGACAAAAACAGGTGAAAATGTCCTAAGGAACTCAGAGCAGTTTCAAAGTCCTCAATTAGGGGTGTTCTTAGCCATGCTGGCTGCAAATGCAGAAGGACATTAGACATTTTCTGTTGTAAGTAGAAATTAACAAGAATAGGCTCAAACAGAATCAGAAAAGTTACATTTGAATGGAATTTTATTAGGAAAAATCTTTCCCTGAATAAATGTTCGGAAATAAAGACTGACTTGCCCCTTCTCCCAAAAATCTAGTACCTTCCATGGGTACTTTTATACCCACCGAGTTCTTTGCTTTAGAATAAGCCTTTGTATATAATAAGTTCCATAGGGAGCATGCCCACAAAGGGGTATTAAGTCTTTGAGGGGTTATTATAAATCTTATTTCCTGACCACATTAACAGAAACCCAGCCCAGGACAACCCCCACCCCGACCCCTCTACTCCTACCTGAAGAACTTTACAGCGCCAGCTAGTCATCCACATTAATGACTTCATCCATTACCTGGCTGAAACACTGCAATCATTCTGAATCAGAAATAGCTCCATGCCACATCTTTGGAGGGGAGGGGTAGAGAAATTGCAGAGAAGACATAGGCATGGACATGAACCAGCTGAAAGTTTTCCAGGAACATTTGAAACATTCTTTTTACACTTGGGACAAGTGACATGGGTTTTCTTAATGAACACATACAGCCAAAAAATCCCAGTTCATGCACTGAAAAGAAAACAGCTCTTATAATAAGCTGCAGTGCTCTGAGAAACCATTCCAGACCCACATGCTTAGAGTTGGCGTCTGAACACCCTGTTCTCAGACCACCTGGGCGTGGTGTCCAGGCCTTACCCTGGCCTTTAGGAAAGTCTCAAGGCCACCATTCAGAGTGGCTTCTCAGCCACCAATGGCAAACGGCACTATTAGCCTGAAGGAAAATGCAATCTAAAGCCTTCTAGCAGAGGAAATATAAAGAATATTTTCAACATGGCACTAAAAGTTTCATTAAAAAAAAAAAAAGGAAACACAACTGTTGTGGAAAAGTCAAAGTAAAATGTAGTTTTAAAAAAATCTGGCAAATATTTTGCTGGGAAATTCATACTTTAAAGAAACGTTGGGGCTCCTGGACAGAGGGTGTTAACCTGACACATTTTCAGATCAAAACGACTGTTTTGAAAACACATACCTTCAGAGGAAACACCAAGGAGACCTGGGTCCCTTGTACTCAGGACGCTCACTGTGCACGGATTGCCTGTGTGCCAGGAAGTCGAACGCCACAGAAAGCTGGCTTGAGCCCTGTTCGTATTGGCCAGTGCAGAGAACTGTTTGTTTGGCTTCGTTCTGTTTTTCAGCCTGCCCTGACCACATCTGTTCCTTATCTTTCCTCTTCCACTGTGATTTTATTTACCAGGGCTCCAGAAACAACAGGGGCTGTGGAATCTCCACACAGACGACAGAAGACAAGACTCCCAGGCAGTTGGCGGGGTCTGCACCCTGAGGAGCCAAAGGCGGGGTTTTCAGAGCGGCCACCCATCCCCGCCAGGCACTCAGGCTCAGGAGCGGTGACCAGCACTGGAAGGAGCCAGCCTGGTCTAAGGAAGCTCTAGAAACACAATTTCTCTAATGGAAGCCAAGCACTTGCGCTCTTCTCCCTACACAGAAGCGCTCCTGTTTTGTGTTGGTTGCGCAGGTGTGTCCAACTCTTTGAGATGCAATGGACTGCAGCCCACCAGGCTCCTCTGTCCATGGGATTCTCCAGGCAAGAATATTGGAGTGAGCTGCCATTCCCTTCTCCAGGGGATCTTCCCGACCCAGGGTTCAAACCCGTTCTCCTGCATTGCAAGGAAATTCCTTACCATCTGAACCACTAATAGCTCCATTTGCCACCATTCTACCATTTCATTCTGGCTTTCTCTTTCATTTCTTCTTCTCTTCCCTAGATTTCAGGACCTCAAGGTCAGAGCAGCCTTACCAGTCCCTGAACACCCTTATTTTTTGGCAGGGTGTTTTGATCGTAGAATGAATACCTGCAAAAGGCAATCTGAAGCCCTCAGCTAGACACCCACAAGTTCAAGAGCACATCTGTGACTTCAAAGTAGAAGCCAGGCTCCTCAGCTTTATTATATTTAAAATTTTTTATTGTTAAATGTTTCATGTCAAGCATGGAAAGAGTCTGGTCTGAGGTGATACTCAAACTATGGGCGGTAATGCTGCAGAGAAGAACCAATTCTGACTCCATGTTGGAACTGTTTCTTCAACTTGCTTTTAGTTGCTATTGTTTTTATAATCATACCTAATGGCCTGCTTCAGAAAACCCAGGCCCTCTGCCTGACTATTAAACTAAAAGTGCCTTTGTTCAGCTCACAAAGAGGTAATCTGACCCTGCCCACCTGTGAAAGAAAGAAAGAAGAAAAGAAAAAAGAGATTAACACATCCATTCCCTGATGCTGGCCATTCCGGGAGATGTTTTACAAGACTGATGGCCCTTTTTACTTTACTGCCTCATTGACTCTCCCTCTCTATCCTAGACGTTTCTATCTCTGGGTCTGTAAAAGAACCTGGCATCCAAGCCCTGATAAGATGGTTCTTTTGAGACATTACTCTGCCATCTTCTCGGTTTGCAGGCTTTCCAAATAAAGAAGTATTCCTTATCTCAACATCTTATCTCTGCTTTAGTCTCTGATTCATTGGCCTGTCCTGTGGCCAACAGAGCGAGCTTGGACTTGGTAACAATAACAACTGCTGGTTCACACAACTATTGCCTGGTCAACTGTAAGAAGCATGCAGAAATTGAGAGCATTGACTCAATGGACGTGAATTTGAGCAAACTCCGGGAGACGGTCTGGCACGCTGCAGTCCACGAGGTCACAAAGAGTCGGACACGACTGAGCAATGGAACAATTTAGAAACTTTTGCAGCAGTTTCACAATCACTTTATGTCCATTAAATCTATTATTAAAAATTAGGGGGCCTACATTTTATATGTCTTTTTTTTGTTTAATTTTTATATATTAATTTTTATTATATTTACAAAGACATTGGGCTGTATTGGATTTCAAACTTAAAAAGAAAAAAAAAACTTTACCACATAAAGTTAACCACAGAGAATACTGTAGAAAATGCTCATGTATCCATTAGTTAACTAGGGTTTGTCAAATTTGAACATTTCACCACATTTGCCTTTGACTTTTCAAAGAGATAAGACATTGCATATCACTCTTCCTTTATCCTTCCCTTCCCTCTTTATCTCTCCCTCTTCCCTCCCCCTCCCTTCCCCCTCCACTTCTCCCTGCCTCCCTCTTCTCTCCTTTTCATTTTACAGACCACGACTGGGAGAAAGGGAGCCACAGTGACCTAGCATGCAGAAGCAAAGCCCAAGCACAATGCATAGGATGCCCATACGAAGGGAAGGGTATGGAATGTCAGGGCCCAGGAGGGATGAGGAGGGTGTTCCTGCAGAAGGCCAGCCTCTAGCGTGGGAAATCAGAGCCCAAACAAGAGAGGAAGACTTCCACTTGCGGGGAGGAGTGATGAAGGGATGGAAGACGAGCTATATTTGAGGGAATATAATAAGCATAACAGGAGCCGGTTTCTGTGGAAAAGGGGAAAGCTAGAATAAATTCTGTGGCTTTGGCCTGGAATTAATTGTGTTGATGAGAGCATATGGTTTTCCATATGCATAGATCAGCAACAACAAAAGTAAATATAGATGTAATTGTGTGTATATACATGTATATATGTATATTCCTTAACTCTTTCCGCTGGGAGCAGTGACACCCCATAACGATGAGCACATCTTATGCCCAGATCTTCTAAATACTGTTCTCCACTAAAAGGAATGGAGGCTCTTGGAGAACTACCTGATTTTAGAGTTAGGACTAAGCAAGAAAGTACAAGATGAGCCTGGAATACCTTCTGCCAGAAACTAAGAAAGCATTTAAACAGGGATGAGACTGTGTTAAAGGACCAGGTGTGATCTTGAATGAGCTCCCAGTAGTTAATGTGACATGATTTTGAACATAAAATTAAATAATATATATTCATGTATCCATTAATTATATATATGGCTTCTGAAGTAGCACTAGTGGTAAAGAACCTGCCTGCCAATGCAAGAGACATAAGAGATGTGGATTTGATCTCTGGGTCAGGAAGATCCCCTGAGGGAGGGCATGGCAACCCACTCCAGTGTTCTTGCCTGGAGAATCCCATGGACAGAGGAGTCTGGTGGTCTATGCCCCATAGGGTCACAAACAGTTGGACACAGCTGAGCACATATAATAAATTATAATCTATTTACTAAAAGCAGAATAGTGAGCCCATATAAATGTAAATAAATAAATGAATAACTTAAGGGTTTGAAGAGAAATGAGATATTTATATAGCTATTAACTAAAAAGAAGAGAGTACCCTTACGGTGGAGAAACCGTGGCAGTCCCTACAGTAACCACGCGATCATAATGAACATCATTAGTAATGGGACAAACTGAAATTGTCACCATCTGATACACAATGAAAAGAACACAGCACACTTTTGTGATATTCTTGCCAAAGGCATACAATCTAATCACAAGGAAATAACAGTTTTGTTGTTATTGTTTTTTCGTCATGTGGCATGTGGGATCATAGTTCCCTGACCAGAGGCTGAACTCTTGCTCCTTACAGTGGAAGCAGAGTCTTAACCACTAGAATGCAAAGAAAGTCCTGGAAATATCAGAAAAATTTAAAGGACATTTTATTTTATTACAATATAATTACTGCAATATAATTGATCTGAAATCTTCAAAAGCAACGTGGTAATTTATAAAAGTTAACAAAAGACTGAGAAATTCAGAGTAAAGAGGCGCAACACCTAAATGCAACGCTGGATTCTGAACCAAGTCCTTTTGAAACAAGTGGCAAAACCTGAAAGGGGTCTGAAGATGATATAGTAGCAATGTCAATACCAATTTCTTCATTTTAATGATGGTATTGTAGTTATGTGGGAAATGTTCTTGTTTATAGAAAGTACACTCTGAAGTGTATGAGTCTGATGTGTTATAAGTAATCAGCCACATATTTTTAAAGAAATTTTCAAATTAATTTTTATCAGTTTACCAAATCTTAAAGATTTTACTAATTTCAACTAGGAATAAATTTTTTCCCACTAATATGGAGATTTTATTAGCTCAAAAGCTAGTATTCTAATAGGCCTAGTTCCAATGAAGTTTATTTATATGTCTCCTTAATTTTTACACGAAATGTGATAACAATGTGATCTGAAACTCAGTACCCCATGAACTCTCACTTTATAAAATTATTACAAAACATGCATAGAAATCTAAATACATCAGTTACAGTTAACTGTTAGTAACATGCACATAACGGATTTGATTTAGGTCATACCTGAATGGTCTAGCGGTTTTCCCTACTTTCTTCAATTTAAGTATGAATTTGGAAATAAGGAGTTCATGATCTGAGCCACAGTCAGCTCCTGGTCTTGTTTTTGTTGACAGTATAGAGCTTCTCCATCTTTGGCTGCAAAGAATATAATCAATCTGATTTCGGTGTTGACCATCTGGTGATGTCCATGTGTAGAGTCTTCTCTTGTGTTGTTGGAAGAAGGTGTTTGCTATGATCAGTGCATTTTCTTGGCAAAACTCTATTAGTCTTTGCCCTGCTTCATTCTACATTCCAAGGCCAAATTTGCCTGTTACTCCAGGTGTTTCTTGACTTCCTACTTT
>SJYX01024766.1:98054-124773 GCA_006410675.1 Oreotragus oreotragus | reverse complement strand
GACTCTTAGCGATCCCATGGGACTGCAACCTATCAGGCTCCTCCGTCCATGGGATTTTCCAGGCAAGAGTCCTAGAGTGGGCTGCCATTGCCTTCTCAATACATCCTTCCAAACCCTGGACTCATAAAGATTTTTTAAAAATATTTTCTCCTAAAAGTTTAGAATTTTGCTTTTGTCTTTAATCTAGTCAGAACTGACATTTGCTTATGGGGTGATGTAGGAATCTATTTCTCCTCCCACACCCATCTGAATAACAAATTATCCCAGTATTATTTATTGAAAAGTTGCTGATTCTAGTTTTCCAATATGTGAATTTTAAGGATCAAGCATGGGAAAGAAAGGTACTTTGCCTTCTGTTTTGGATTCCATTGCCTCCTAGTGCTGCATCTTTAAAGGAAATCTATCTCAAAATGTTTGATCCTAGTGGAACATCACTGAATATTCTGGCAATATGACACAAGCTTTTCACATTTCCTTCAAACTCATGATGGGTGTTTCGTCAAATGACCTCCTGCTCCACTTCCAAATTCATAGATGCTGAAGCATCTGTGCCTGGTATAGAATAGTCACTTTGTATATGATGATTATTTCTCAATTTTCGGCATTTGGGGAAGTCTACAGGTGGCCAACTTGTAGACAGTTGCCAGTGTCTATCACAGACATTACAGCTAATCACACGAGTTCTTACTCTTTAAGCACAAGATAAGGTTTCACTCTCCTAAAAGAATTATGGTCTAACTCTTACACATGAGAAGAAGCATAAAGCTGGAAAAGCCCCCCATTGTTACAGGTTTTGAATATTTTTATTACTGTACCGTATACAAAATAAAAAATAAAATTAGAAAAAGATCTTAAACAGACAGAAAAAGATCTTACTTTCCTGCCATCCTTAGAGTTACAAGTGATCATGTGATTTACTTGGGCCAATGAAATGTGAGTAAAGGCAACGTTATACCTCCAAACAGATAAATTTAAAATCAAGCTTCTTTCCTGCCCGTGTCCTTGAATCTTGTGTCAAGATGTAACCTCCATGAGCCTGATTCATTAGATGACTGACATCACTGGACATTTTGCTTAAATTCTTGGTTAAGTTGTTGTTATAATATACCATGCTGGCTTGTTTTAAGCTACTGGGGCTGCTTGTTACCATAGCATGACATAGCCTACCTTAACTGATACTCCACTAAAACCATCTCAACTTTGCTAAAAACAAATAATATCTTACTACCAAAAAAGAACAGGATTTAGAGGCTGAAAGCAAATGGTCCAATACAAATTTAGTAAAGGTATCTCTAGTTTCCCTTTAGCTTGAGATTTTAGGTAAGCTAGAAAAAAATCCAGATATGCATTGTCCAATATAGTAGCCACTAGTCATGTATAACTATTGAGCACTTGAAACATGCCTTATGTGAAGAGATGTGCTACACAAATACATGAGATTTAGAAGACTCAATCTGAGAACAAGAATGTAAAAATAACTCAAGTCTTTTTAATGTTCATTAATTGCAGAAATAATATTTGGATATATTGTACTAGATAAAACAACGGACATGAGTTTGGGCAAACTCCAGGAGATAGTGAAGGGCAGGGAAGCCTGGTGTGCTGCAGTCCATGGGGTTGCTGAGTCAGACACAACTTAGACGTGAAAAGCAACAAAAATTTATTCTTAAAATTTTAGTGTAGCTTACAGAAAATTACATATGTGGTTTGCATTTGTGGCTTGAATTATACTGTGATTGGGCAGCACTGATCTAGACCAGGGGCCAGGAAAGGATGGCCTGTGGACAAAATTCAGCTTTCCACTTGTTTTTTCTTTTTTTGGAGTGAAAGAGTGAGACATCACCTTTATTTCTTAATTTCATCACCCTAATGTCTTTATATCTTCTTTATTTTCCATTTCCTTCTGTCTGACTTCATAAGAAATTGGAGAGGTGAGTCAAGGACTGGAAGCACCTTTCTGCTCAGGAGGCACTCTGCATTGGAAGGACGGTAGGAACCAGAAACACGAGTCACATGTGTATTTTAAAATTTTCTAACAGTACCCTTCAGTGAAGAGAATTCTTATCAAGGAGGGATTGATTCAAGAAGGACATAAGCTCATCTCCTCCTGCTAGTGTGCATGGGCAGTGACTCACCACAGGGACAGAGGAATTGGCTGTAGCAGTCCTGGAAGGTGCCTCGTCCACCATTTGTTTTCATAAATAAAGTTTTATTGGAAATTAGCCACACTCATTCATTTCTGTATTGTCTACAGCTGTTTCTTGCTGCAGTGGCAGAGTTGAGCAGTTGCAACAGACACTGCATGAACCAAAAGGCTGAGGTATTTACAACTCAGTCCTTTACTTCAAAAGTTTGCTGACCTCTGATCTAGCCAATACAGCTTGGGAAAACATTCCAAGGGTAATGTTCTCATCTAAGCATTTCTCTCAGGGTATTTCTGCAAAATGCTCCCTCCCCAATTCAATTGATTATACACGTATTGAGGGTTTCATGTGGTAGTGTCAGTTTGATTTCTATATATACAATATCCTGATCTCTCATTTTCTTAGATTCTTCATCTGTAATGATTTTGAATCCATCCTGCTACAGTCACTCATTCCCATGGCCATCTGTAGATTTTTGTCATTTCATACTCTTTGTTACACATCCATCCATAGTCAGTAAAACATCCCAGTCTCCAGTCACCATCTTATATTTCCAGATCACTCCTTTACATATTCAGACCTCTATTCTTCTGGGCCCTCAGGCCAAAAACCTTGGAATCATCCTTGTCACCATTTCCTATGGCAAAGAGAGGAAGTGTGTAAAGAAGGAGTGCAGGGAAAAGGATTTCCTCATGTGGGGTCATCAGTGACCTTGTAAAGAGCAGTGATTCTGGAGAGTGGGGACAAAATCCTGATTATAGAACAATGAAGACAATGTTGTATTTCTCCTGCAATTTGCTGGAGTGTGAAAAGTCAAATTCAGCAAAATGATGTGGGCTAACCACAAGCTAATAAATACAAGGGGAGAAATATCAACAACCTATGTGTAAAGAAGGAGTGCAGGGAAAAGGATTTCCTCATGTGGGGTCATTAGTGACCTTGTAAAGAGCAATGATTTTGGAGAGTGGGGACAAAATCCTGATTATAGAACCATGAAGACAATGTTGTATTTCTCCTGCAATTTGCTGGAGTGTGAATAGTCAAATTCAGCAAAATGATGTGGGCTAACCACAAGCTAATAAATACAAGGGGAGAAATATCAACAACCTCAGATATACAGATGACACCACCCTTATGCCAGAAAGCAAAGAGAAACTAAAGAGCCTCTTGATGAAAGTGAAAGAGGAGAGTGAAAAAGCTGGCTTAAAATTCAACATTCAAAAAGCTAAGATCACAACATCTGGTCCCAACACTTCATAGCAAATAGATGGGGAAACAATGGAAACAGTGACAGACTTTATTTTCTTGGGCTCCAAAAGCACTGTAGATGGTGACTGCCACCATGAAATTAAAAGATGCTTGCTCCTTAGAAGAAAAGTTATGACCAACCTAGATAGCATATTCAAAGGCAGAGATGTTACTCTGCCAACAAAGGCCTGTATAGTCAAAGCTATGGTTTTTTCCAGGAGTCATTTGTGGATGTGAGAGTTGGACATGAACTGTGGTGTTGGAGAAGACTCTTGAGAGTCCCCTGGACTGCAAGGGGATCCAACCAGTCCATCCTAAAGGAAATCAGTCCTGAATATTCACTGGAAGGACCGATGTTGAAACAGAAGCTCCAATACTTTGGCCACCTGATGCAAAGAGTGAACTCATTGGAAAAGACCTGATGCTAGGAAAGATTGAAGGCAGAAGGAGGAGTGGATGACAGAGGATGAGATGGTTGGATGGCATCACCAACTCAATGGACATGAGTTTGAGCAAACTCCAGGAGATAGTGAAGGACAGCAAAGCCTGGAGTGCTTCAGTCCAAGAGGTCGCAAAGAGTTGGACATGACTTAGTGTCTGAACAACAGCAATCAGTTTATGAAGCCCTTTCAGAAAGGCTTGAAACTTTAGCTTGAATTTGTACTTTCTTTTTTTCTGAAGGTCTTTCAGAGTTTTGCATTAGGAAAATTACTCAGAAAGAAACTGTCACAAAATAGCTTGATGAATTGAGTGAGTTTAAGAGTGTGCTGAAATATTCCAGCTACAAGCTAAATGAGGTACTAAGATGGGAGGTAGGGGGACCAACAGTGACACCAGAAATCAAAAGAAGAGATATTTGGGATTTCCCTAGTGGAGCAGTGGTTAAGAATTGCCTTGCAATACGGGAGACATGGGTTCCACCCCTGCTTGGGGAACTAAGGTCCCACACGCCTTGCAGCAACTAAGCCCACACCCCACAAAAACTGAGTCAGCATACCACAACTAGAGAGTCCATACACCGCAACTAAGATGCGACACAGCCAGATAAATAATTTTTTTTTTTTTTTTAAAGAGAGATACTTGTCAGGTGTTCTCAGAATTAATCAGATTTGGAACTCACTAAGCATGGGTGAGGAGAGAAAAGATTGTGTCAGAGATAGCCGGAGTGTTTGAACCTGGATCCCTGGGAATCTTGAAAGCAGGAAGAGACACTGTACCTCAGAGTTGATTTGAGGGGAAGATGATGGCTTTGGTCTTAAATATTTTGAATTGATACAGCTGAGAGACAGATTGATGAAGGTGGCAACTGGAATATGGTCATGGAACTAGAAAAGGTAACTTAATCTGTGGTTTAGAGATCTGTGTAGAAATACAAGTCAAAGTTCCAAATGACTATGAATAACAATACTCTCTTTCATTGGGGGTTACTTTCTGCTAAGAACTACCTTAAATATCCTACATATTTCTTTCCCCATCTGTACTCTGCACTGTAACTTAACAGCAGGCAGATCTGGTCTGTGTTAAAGACCAGAAAGCTGAAATTCAGGAGGATTAATCAACTTGTATTCACAGAGCTCACAGATAAAGGACGAGAACCTGAACCCAGACCTGCATGACTTCATGTAGTCTGAGACTTGAATTTGATCATAGAAGAAAAAGTCAATGAAGGAGACAGAGAAGAACCTTTAAAAGAAAGAAAATCGTAAGCTATAGGCTACTTGTGAAGTGAAGTGAAGTCGTTCAGTCGTGTCCTACTCTTTGCGACCCCATGGACTGTAGCCCACCAGGCTCCTCTGTCCATGGGATTCTCCAGGCAAGAATCCTGGAGTGGGTTGCCATTTCGCTACTTAGGATAAAAAAAAAGGAATTTCAAGGAGAAATTGACCAGTCAAATGCCAGCAGATCTTAAAAAAAAAAAAAAAAGACCACTGGGTTTAGCTGTTAGTGTACATTTCAGTGGATGGAGAAGAAAAAGGGCAGGTTCCCAAGGTTAAATCTGAACAAGCCCAGAGTGAGGAACGAATGAGGTTATTTTCCAGAGTTTTACTTTCATTTCAGGTTTGAAGTATCCGTTAACAAAAGAAACAACTCATTACACACAAATAAACAACATTTAATAGAGGATTATTTAGCTTAATTTCAACATACAATCATTTAAAAAAAGAAAGAAAGAAATAGAAACAATAGAGGGAGTAACAGCACATACATCACCGAATTGGACCAACCAACATCAAGGTTTAAACAGCCTGCTGGGAAGTCCCTCGTCAACAGCAATCTGGAGTCCCAATTGGGAAAAGCTCCCTGACAGGGGCAGTACCTCCACTCTATGAGTGGGACGTCAAATTGTAGTTTCTGGGGTTCCTGCTTATAATCCCAGGCTGCACACTGATATCATCATCAGTTTGTCCGCAAAAAGGCAGGTTTGGTTTTACTTTAACCTTTTTACAGTGCTGTTTGTTTTATCTTGTGAGTCGTAGGTTTCTTTAAACCCTTAGCAGTTGACCAGTGGCTCAAAAGTTCCAAGACCCATTCCTTTTCTTATCTAAAGCACCATCGGACTAGCTGTGCTTGCAGGCAGGCAAAGAATCCAGGAAATGTCCGGGCAGGTCAAAACAAGCACAGAGGCCTGCTCTGCTGCTGCCTCTGAAACCTGAATAAGACTTCCTTCATTTTAATTCCTTTAACAGAGGATGGTGCCACCACAGGGTCACTAACTCTCCTGGTTGCCTAGAACTCTCCCAGTTTTAGCCCTGAAAGGCACCTGTCCTAGGAACTCCCAGCTGTTTATCCTAGAGGTGGCAGATGGTACAGACTACTTTTCTCCGTGTGTGTGTGTGTTAAAATAACACATCACATAAAATGTATCATCTCAACCATTGTTAAGTGCACAATCCAGTGATATTAAATACATTAAAAATGTCAGCCATCACCATCATTAAATGGCACCCACTCCAGTACTCTTGCCTGGAGAATCCCATGGACGAAGGAGCCTGGTGGGCTACAGTCCACAGGGTCGCAAANAATAACACATCACATAAAATGTATCATCTCAACCATTGTTAAGTGCACAATCCAGTGATATTGAATACATTAAAAATGTCAGCCATCACCATCATTAAATGGCACCCACTCCAGTACTCTTGCCTGGAGAATCCCATGGACGAAGGAGCCTGGTGGGCTACAGTCCACAGGGTCGCAAACAGCCGGACACGACTGAGCGACTTCACTTTCACTTTGACTTTCTTTACATCTTCTAAACCTGAAATTCTATGCCCATTAAAAAATACCCCCCTCTTTCCCCTTCTCTGATATAGACCGCTTTGAAGAGGTTGGGCAACAAAAAACAGAAAGATAAGGTGTGTGCTCGAAAGAGAAGCAAGTTCCAGGAAAGAGTCTTTTTCATTTAATTTTTGGCTGAGCTGGGTCTTCATAGCTGCGTCAACTTTTCTCCAGTTGCGGCAAATGGGGGCTACTTTAGGTACGATGCGCAGGCTTTTCCTCGCGGTGGCTTCTCTCGTGGGGCAGCACAGGCTCCAGGCACGTGGGCACAGGAGCTCCCCGGCTCTAGGGCACAGGCTCAGTAGTTGTGGCACACAGGCTTAGTTGCTCTGAGGCACGCGGGACATTCCTGGATCAGAAACCCGATCCTGTCTTCTGCATTGGCTGGTGGATTCTTTACCCCTGAGCCACCAGGGAAGCCCAGATTTTTTATTTTTATTTCAAGATAAACTTGTGAATAAGTGAAAAGATTTTAAAATATGGGGAGAAAAAAAAAAAAGCAACCAAGAGCAGGAAAAAATTGTTGGACCCAGAATGTCCCAGAGAAAGTGAGACTATATTGTCTTGAAAGGCAGAGAACCCTGTGCCGTGTTTACCCCGGCCTTCAGATTGGGTTTGCAGCTAGGTACCTAATCCTGAGTCTCTAACAAGCAAGAAGTTCCTAGATCCCAGCCTTCACGCACCTTCACAGATCTGCAGTACAGCATGGGACTCAAGTCAGACACTTAAGGTCTCAAATCCCAGTTTTGCAGTACTTGTGAGACCATGGATATTACAGCCCATCTGAGTCTCAGTTTCCTTCTCTGTGAAATGTAGTAATATTACCTTGCTTGGTCGGGTGGTTACAAAGGTAGAGTATGGCAGGTCGCAAATTCCCAAGCACTGATTACTTTTACTATTTCTCTAGCTGCTGCTTAGGAATTTTCTCACTGGATATCTGTAGCCTGTGACTACCTCTTCCCTCACTCACCCCATCACCATCTGTCCTGAGGTGCTAACAGGGCTGGGGCAAGGTGTAGAGGTGAAGTAGGGTAATGAAAACTCATTTCATGGCTCTGCTGTTGAGAGCTGGGCTCAGAAACTAGCCTGCCTGCTTCCCTTTCCACTGCCAGTAGGAGCCTAGTGATATGTTTTTGGATACAGGCAGAAGAAAAGTGAGATTCATATATGTTTCAGTAGAGCCCCAGACTCTGTCTAGCACAGGAGGCCTGGGGTAGAGAGGAAGGGCAGCAAGATGGTGGAAAACCAGATAAAAGCAGGGAGCACAGCAGCTGGCACATGATGGATACTGAACTGTTGTTGCAGTGAGTTGAACTCTTGGCTTCCCAATTCTATGCTTAAATTGCTTAGCTGATCTTCCCCAGGGCAGATCTCTGTTGTGCTCTGTGGAGGTTTTCCCATCAGACGGACACTCTGACTTCCAGGATATCTGGATGGAATATCTGATGGGGAGATAACTGATAGGGAGATAGGGAAGGCCTTATCTACATGAAAGAAAATGAAAGTAGCTCAGTCGTGTCCCACTCTTTTTGACCCCATGCACATCATACACTCCATGGAATTCTTCAGGTAAGAATACTGGAGTGGGTAGCCTTTCCCTTCTCCAGGGGATCTTTCCAACCCAGGGATTGAACCCAGGTCTTCTGCATTGCAGATGGAATCCTTACCAGCATAGCCAGAAGGCCACAAGTTCAAATTATTTTAAAACAGAAGTGCTTGGAAATCAAACTGATAGGCATCAACTATCTTGAGATAAAAGAAATCCTTTGCCTTTCCTGGAAGAAACATTTTTGATCGCTAAAACTCTTGATGAGAAAAAGTTGTACACTGTGGGAAACTAAAAAAAAAAATTAAACTATAGTAACAAATTAAACATCTCACTATTCATTATCGCATAATCAGAGATTACTATTATCATTGCCATGCCTTACCAGAATGCATGCTCAGTTGCTTCAGTCATGTCCAACTGAAAGGTCTTTGTGACCCTTTGGACTGTAGGCTGCCAGGCTTCTTCTTTCTTGGGATTCTTGAGGTAAGGATACTGGAGTGCGTTGCCAGGCCTTCCTCCAGGGAATCATCACAAACCAGGGAGTGAACCAGTGTCTCCTGTGTCTCCTGAATTGCAGACACATTCTCTAGCATTGAGCCACCATGAAAGACCCCCTTACCAGAATTCAGTTCCGTTCAGTTCAGGTGGTCAGTGGTGTCCGACTATTTGCGACCCCATGGACTGCAGCATGCCAGGCTTCACTGTCCATAACCAACTCCCAGAGCTTGCTCAAACTCATGTCCATCGAGTCAGTGATGCCATCCAACCATCTCATCCTCTGTCATCCCCTTCTCCTTCTGTCTTCCATCTTTCCTAGCATCAGGGTTTTTTCCAATGAGCCAGTTCTTCACATCAGTCCTTCTAATGAATATTCAGGGTTGATTTCCTTTAGGATAGACTGGTTTAATCTTCTCACAGTCGAAGGGATTCTCAAGAATCTTCTCCAAAACCACAGTTCAAAAGCATCAATTCTTCAGCACTCAGCTTTCGTTATAGCCAACTCTCACATCCATACATGACTACTGGAAAACCAAAGCTTTGACTAGACGGACATTTGTTGGCAAAGTAATGTCTCTGCTTTTTAATATGCTATCTAGGTTGGTCATAGCTTTTCTTACAAGGAGCAAGTGTCTTTTAATTTCATGAAAGTGAAAGTGAAGTCTCTCAGTTGTGTCCGACTCTTTGCGACCCCATGGACTGTAGCCTACCAGGCTCCTCTGTCCATGGGATTTTCCAGGCAAGAGTACTGGAATGGGTTGCCATTTCCTTCTGCAGGGGATCTTCCCGACCCAGGGATTGAACCCGGGTATCCCGTATTGTAGGCCGACACTTTACTGTCTGAGCTACCAGGGAACCGCCTTACATTCAGAACAGTAACATTGAAATTTATAATCTGACCAGTGTCAATACAACACTGTTGCTCAATCTACTGGATTTGAAGTCAGAAAACATTCTTGTAATCCTAGCTCCCCCTAGCTGTGTGGCTGTGGGCAAGTTGCTTAACCTCTCTGAAACTCAAATGTCTCCACTGTATAAAGGGAATGGTGAATAATAATAGCACCTATCACCTAGGATTGTTGTGAGGCTTAAACAATATAATGTATGCCAGGCACTTACCATAGTGTTATCAGTTCAGCTCAGTTCAGTCAGTCAGTCATGTCCGACTCTTTGAGATCCCACAGACTGCAGCATGCCAGGCCTCCCTGTCCATCACCAACTCCCAGAGCTTGCTCAAACTCATATTCATCAAGTTGGTAATGTCATCCAACCATCTCATCTGTTTCCTCTTCTCCTCCAGCCTTCAGTCTTTCCCAGCATCAGGGTCTTTTCCAATGAGTCAGTTCTTTGCATCAAGTGGCCAAAGTATTGGAGTTTCAGCTTCAGCATCAATGAATATTCCAATGACTATTCAGGACTAATTTCCTTTAGGAAGGACTGACTTGATTTTCTTGCAGTCCAAAGGACTCTCAAGAGTCTTCTCCAACTCCACAATTCAAAAGCATCAATTCTTCAGTGTTCAGCTTTCTTTATGGTCCAAATGTCACATCCATATGTGACTACAGGAAAAACCATAGCTTTGACTAAACAGACTTTGTTTTTTTTAATATGCTGTCTAGATTGGAAATGGCAATCCACTCCAGTGTTCTTGCCAGGAGAATCCCAGGGACAGTGGAGCCTGGTGGGCTGCCGTCTATGGGGTCGCACAGAGTCGGACATGACTGAAGCGATTTAGCAGCAGCAGCAGATTGGTCATAGCTTTTCTTCCAAGGAGCAAGCATCTTTTAATTTCATGGCTGCAGTCACCATTTGCAGTGATTTTGAAGCCCAAGAAAATACAGTCTGTCACTGTTTCCATTATTTTCCCATCTATTTGTCATAAAGTAATGGGACCGGATGCCATGATCTTCATTTTCTGAATGATGAATTTTAAACCAGCTTTTTCACTCTCCTCTTTCACCTTCATCAAGAGGCTATTTAGTTCTCTTTGCTTTCTGACATAAGGTGTCATCTGTATATCTGAATTTATTGATATCTCTCCCAGCAAGCTTGATTCCAGCTTGTACTTCATCTGGCCCTGCATTTTGCTTGATGTACTCGGCATATAAGTTAAATAAGCAGGGTGACAATATATAGCCTTGATGTACTCCTTTCCCAATTTGGAACCAGTCCATTGTTTCATGTCTGGTCCTAACTGTTTTTTCTTGACCTGCATACAGGTTTCTCAGGAGGCAAACAAGGTGGTCTGGTATTCCCATCTCTTTAAGAATTTTCCACAATTTTTTGTGATCCACACAAAGACTTTAGCATAGTCAGTAAAGCAGAAGTAGATGTTTTTCTTGAATTTTCTTGCTTTTTCTATGATCCAATGGCTGTTGGCAATTTAATCTCTGATTCCTTTGCCTTTTCTAAATCCAGGTTGAACATCTGGAAGTTCTCAGTTAATGTACTGTTGAAGCCTAGCTTGGAGAATTTTGAGCTTTACTTTGCTAGCATGTGTTTTGAGCTTTACTTTGCTAGCATGTGTTTTGAGCTTTACTTTGCTAGCATGTGAGATGGGTGCAATTGTGCGGCAGTTTGAACATTCTTTGGCATTTGCCTTTCTTCAGGATTTGAATGAAAACTGACCTTTTCCAGTCCTGTGACCATTGCTGAGTTTTCCAAATTTGCTGGCATATTGAGTACAGCACTTTCACAGCATCATCTTTTAGGATTTGAAATAGCTCAACTGGAATTCCATCACCTCCACTAGCTTTGTTCATAGAGATGCTTCCTTAGGCCCACTTGACTTCACACTCCAGGATATCTGGCTCTAGGTGAGTGATCATACCATTATGGTTATCTGGGTCATGAAGATCTTTTTTGCAGAATTCTTCTTGTATTCTTGCGACCTCTTCTTAATATCTTCTGCTTCTGTTAGGTCCATACCATTTATGTCCTTTATTGCACCCATCTTTGCATGAAGTGTTCCCTTGGTATCTCTAATTTTCTTGAAGGGATCTCTTGTCTATGCTATTCTATTGTTTTCTTCTATTTCTTTGCACTGATAACTTAGGCTTTCTTATTTCTCCTTGCTATTCTTTGAAACTCTGCATCCAGATGGGTATATCTTTCCTTTTTTCTTTTGCCTTTCACTTCTCTTCTTTTCTCAGCTACTTGAGGAGGCCTTACAAATACTGTTATAAACAGACCCAATTATTATCATTAAGATAACAAAATACCTGAAATTATATTTAGTATATTTTCGGCTTTAAGAGCAGTTATAATATGCTAATTTTAAAATGATCATCTATATTTATTTGATACAGACTATAAAGGTCTGATAACCAACTGATATGGGCAAAAACTATTTACCAAGTGAATCTTCCAGAGAACGAAATCAGTTCGTCTTCTTGTCCCTCCCATTGTCTCTACAGCACAGCTTTCAAACCATAGCTTTTTGAACAATGCTCATGTGACTATAAAGAGTTAACAAGACTTCCAAGAATCTTAGTTTATCACCTAAGAAAAGCTTAGGTGCTGGAAGATTCTGATTCATTTACCTCAAATACAAAGGGCGAACTAACAATCAGCCTACAGTTTCTTTTGATAAGTGGCATAAATTTAATTTTTAAGTGCATTAAACTAAAATTTAGACTATATTTTAAAAGATCATATCAAAAGAAACCCCATATAATGACAGTCAACATTTATAATTCAAATTTTTAACTTGTATCATTGTAGTTAACAATTGCCTCTCTATTTACATCACCTAACTTTTTTTTGTCAGCAATTTCCTCCACTGTATCAAATAGGCATAAAAGCAGAAATATGTTTGAGAGGACTGAGCATTTCCAGTTCTTTGCTCCCCCAAATTTACTGCCTTATAAGAGGTTTATTTAAATAATGAGTTTTAAATATTCTTTTTAAAAGGGCATCTGTATACACTTATTTATTTTACAAGCTATATATTTTAAGAAGTTCATTTTATGCAAAACATTTACTTTCCTTTTAAGCTTATTTCTAATTCTTTATGTAAATATGAAAATGTTAAATCTTTATTTATTATTTGTTTACTTCATTGCCTTTCTCCTGAAAAAGAAAGTTTTAGAGGCAAAGGTTATAAAACAGACACAGTTTCCACCCTAAATGAGCTTAAGGTCCAGAAGAGTAGATAGACATTGAAGAGGTCTTCACAACTGTGATGATCCTTAGAAAAAGGGAGTTGTGCGTGTGGGTGTACTTGGTCGTGTACAGCTCTTTGAGACCCCATGGACTCTAGCCCACCAGGTTCCTCTGTCCATGGGATTTTTGAGGCAAGAATTTCGGAGCAAGTTGCCATTTCCTTCTCCAGTGGATCATCCCAACCAAGGGATCAACCTGCATCTCTTGCGTCTCCTATGTTGGCAGATGGATTCTGTTACCACTGTGCCACCTGGGAAACCCTTAGAAAAATGGGCATGCAGGGCAATTGGGAACAGAAGGGGGTTTACCAGCAACTTGGGGTCATTAGAGAAGGATACCTGTGCTGGGCCCTTGGGCTGAGGCAGCAGAAAGGAGGATGAGGATATCACTGGTAGAGAAAGCATCCTCGGGGGTGCCTAGGGACAGAGAAAAGTGTGGTGAGCAGAGGGAAAGAAAAGGAGAATGGCCCCAGGAGGAGGTTGGAGAGGTAGACAGGGGCTGGCTCATCAGAGCCTTATGGACCATCATGTGAATTTGGACTTGATTCTCAGAGCATTGGGCAGTCAACTGAGAAGCATGTATGCAAGGAGGTGGCATGATCATTTTTTGCAGTTTTAAAAGAAAACTCACATGGAGAGATAGAAGAAAAGAGCCAGAGTAGAAGCAAGGTTTAGCAATCCAGGGAACAGATGATTTTGGCTTGTACTAGGATGGCAGTAGGGAACAGAGAGAGATGGTTAGCAGGTAGAAGGGACAGGATCTCGTGTTTGATTACATTTGAAGGATTAGCGAGATGAAGAGCCAAGCGTAATTGCCAAATTTCTGGCTTGAGCCCCTAGATAGATGGTGGTGACTATTGATGCAGGTTAGGAAACGTGGAGGAAGTACAGGTTTAGAAAGAAGGTGACAAGTCTGAGATGAAGATATCCAATGGGCAAGTGGATGCTGGGATCTGAAATAGTACAGTCTTGTTGAAGTCTTAAATTTAGGAGTCATTGTTTTTAACAGGAATTTTAAGTCGTGGGAGTTGATGAGATGGCCAGCCAATGCATGTGAACTGAGGAGAGCAACAATCTTAAAATACAACCTGGAAAAACTCAAAAAACTGATTGACTGAGTGGGTGGAGAAGACTGAAGAAGGAGTGCTATATCACGGAAACAGGGGAAGAGATATGTCTAAGTAGAGATCAGTCAATTTGCTGAGCTCAACTGAGCTGCCAAATAAGAAGAATAACGAATATCGTCTGTACTTACCAATATGGAATGAAGGTCACAGGAAGCCTTAAGTTTGCACACACTGAGTAGGCCTAGAATTTTAAAAGATGTTTGTTTTTCATGCAGTAGACACTGGGGAACCACATCAATTTGGGGGCAAGAGGGTATGATTATAGCTCTGCCTGCTGCTGCTGCTGCTAAGTCACTTCAGTCGTGTCCGACTCTGTGCGACCCTGGAGACGGCACCCCACCAGGCTCCCCCATCCCTGGGATTCTCCAGGCAAGAGTACTGGAGTGGGGTGCTCCCCAAGACGTGTCCTCCTGCCTAGTGTCACTGGTGCCAATAGAATGAGACCAAGTTTGGTTCAGAAACAATGGAAAGTTTTATTCTTGGATCAAAGAATGGAGAGGTTCAAGCAGTCCACACTCTCCCCCAACAAGTAGAGGGCGGGCTGCTTTATAGGGATCTCATCATCAGTAGACCTCCCAGGTGGCGCTAGTGGTAAAGAACCCTCTTGCCAATGCAGGAGACAGAGATGCAGGTTCAATCCCCGGGTCAGGAAGATCCCCTGAAGGCGGGCATGGCAAACACTCCACTATTCTTGCCTGGAGATTGCCGTGGACTGAGGAGCCTGGTGGGCTACAGTCCATAGGGTTACAAAGAGTCTGACATGAATGGGACAACTTAGCACACACACATATGAGCAGGAGGGGAGGGGCAGAACTCTCATGGCACGGGTGCATGTCTCTACACACGGCCTCATGCCATCTTGAATCGAGATGTCCTGGGCGGCTGTATGCAGCCTACAGAGCTGAAGTGTGGGCACTGCCCTTTAGCACCAGAAACTCTGGTTTAAAGCACCAGGTGCTGGGCTTCTGTACGTGGCACTCTGTGATAAAAATGAATCTAGACTAAGAATAAGAAAAGGATAAAAAAAAATTAGACTTTATTTTGTGATAATGATTCTGTTTTTATTTCCTAGGAATTGTTAATGGGTTTTGCTAATGAGAAATCCTTCCTCTGTCTTTTGTCCTACTCTTCGTTCTTGAGGGGCCATGTCTGTCTTCTGCAACTGCTTCCTGCTAAATTGAGGTGATGTCGTAATGCCGGGTACAGGAGGAACAGAACTTCTCTGCAGTTGCCTTTGGAAGTGCGTGGTTGTCACCAGGTCTCAGCCCTGAGTTTTCTGTATCCCTTAGCCACCATATGTCTAACCTTTGGAGACAAAGACACTATACAATTTAGGATGCATGGCCCACATACTAGCAAGAGAGTAATGGCCATAAGGGGCCCAAGAAAGGTAGAAACAGAATGACGCTGGGGAGGGCCTGTTTTATCCCTCCACATTCAGCCAAATTAGTCTGCCTGGTTTCTGCAGCCAAGCTGCTTTTTCCAGTAGTCTGTCTGCACTTTCATCAATCAGCCCACTTCCACCAACATAAAACCAACACAAAGTTTTGACCCGTGCACAGGTCCCTCCCAGGTCAGCTAACAGATAATCTACAGCAATTCAGTTATCTAGGACTACACTGGTCAGTGAATCAACAGACTTTTGTTATAGCTTGAGGTCAAGACTTGTCATATTGGCCACTGTTGCCCTGGTAGTTGTTAATTTAAAAAATTGTTTTTCTTTAGTTAGTTTTGGTTGTCCTGGGGCTTTGTTGCTGCACTGGCTACTGGTTGCAATATGCTGGCTTCGCACTGTGGCGGCTTCTCTCATCGTGGAGCACAGGCATGAGACATGGGGGCTTCAGTAGCTGGGTTCATGGGCTCAGCAGTTGTACCTCCCAGGCTCTAGAGCACAGCCTCAATAGTTGTGGCCCAGGGGCTCCACAGCATGTGAGATATTCCTGGATCGGGGATCAAACCTGTGTCTCTTTCATTGGCAGGCAGATTCTTTACCTCTGAGCCACCAGGGAAGCCCTGTTACCTTTTTCTTATGGTGACAGAGTTCCTCCAGCCAAGGTTACTAGCACCCCTATGACTGCATGATTCCTTCAGTTAGTAGTCTGCTCTTTGGGGACCAAGTTTTGTTGTGTTTCAGAAGAGAAGCTTTAGGTGGGAGAAGGGTTTGCAAGAGTAGTCAAAGGGGTCTTTTGCTCCAGGTTGTACTTCCAGAGTTTAGGGCTTATGGTCCCTCCTCACTTGAGTATGATGTACCCACGGAGTGATCCCCAGCAACTCCAGGGCAGAATGGGTGGTTAGAGTCACCAAGTGAGCTTCATTCCACTTAGGAGTGGGCTGATCATGCCAGCTGCTGGTTTTCCAGGTTTTCAGTTTTGCCCCATCTCCTGGCCAGAAAGGGTGGCAGCACGGGTTACATACTCTGTAAGAGGTTTCATAGTTTCTCCTGTCTGGAGGGCATACTTGAGTTGTTCCATTTCAAGGGGTCTGAGGTGTCCCTTCTCTTGGGCTTGGGGGATGATGGATCTACCATACAGAAATTCAAAGGCATTTAACTTTAACTTATGCCTTAGGGCTAACCACATGTTAAGCAGGGCAATTGGGAGTAACCTAATCCAATTTTCTTGAGTCTCCTGGCATAGCCTGAGTAAGGTCTGATTAAATCTCCCTACTTTGTTCAAGGATTGGAGCATCCAGACTGAATGCAATGTCCATTTTACACCTAGGGCACTTGTTATCCCTTTTTTTCACTTAAGACACAAGTGCTGGGTCATTATCATTTTGTAGGGATCTTGGCAGCCTAAATCTGGGGAGAGCTGCCATTTCAGCTCAAGCAAGGAATGCTTCTACCCACCCTGAAAATGTTTCCACTAGCACCAAAACGTACCTGAAATTGCCCACAGTATGCTCAGCATGACAGTGAAATCAATTTGCCAATCTTCCTCAAGATATGTCCCTCTGGCCTGAGTGGGCCTTATCTGGAGCCCTCTGGGGGGTCCGCATTCCCCTCTGGGGGTTGTTCATCGAAGATGGGACAGGCTTTAACTATCCAACTGATTACACTTTTCACGGTAGGAGTTACCGTGACTTCAGCTAATCAATCATATAGGGCTTCCCGACCACAGTGAGTTCTTTGCCAACCCAGCCGCCCTGGTGGCTTGACAAGCTGTGCTTTAGAGAAAGAAGCATTGCTCGTGTTCGCTAGCTAGCAATCATGGCCTCCTATATCTCTACTGAAACCCTATTTCTGGGCTTTGTCAAATTCTTCTTCTGTATTGACTGGGAGTGGGGGGTAATTGGATGGAACCAGCCTCTTAGGTATGTGTGTGTTAGTCACTCAGTTGTGTCCAACTCTTTGACACAACTCTGAAGCCATCCAGGCTCCTTTGTCCGTGGCGATTTTCCAGGCAGGAATACTCGAGTGGGTTGCCATACCCTCCTCCAGGGGGTCTTCCCAACCCAGGGATCAAACCCAGGTCTCCGACACTGCAGGCACATTCTTTGCCATCTGAGCCACCAGGGAAACCGAAAGAGCTCATCCTCAGGGAAGGAAGGGAGCAGAGTTCTCTCAGGGCAGGCTCAGCTGTGCTGCTTAGGCACCAGACTGCTGTGTGGGTTCAGCATCCCTGCACACGGCCCCCAGTCACCATCCTGAACTGAGATGTCCTGCAGTGCTTCTGTATTTGGACCCCAAGCTAAGTATCTGGCCCAGCTGTTTCACACTAAGAACTCTGGTCTGAAGTGCAAAGGTCAAAGCCTCTGCATGCATCCCTTTATCACCAAGTGAAACTAGAAGAAGTACAAAGGGGAAAAAAGGCTAGATTTTATTACCTAGATTCTATTTTCATTTCATTTTTATTCCCTGGAAATTATTAAAGGGCTTTGCCAAGGATAAAAGTCCAGAGACAACGTTAACTTCAGGCTAAAGCTGTATCTTCATGACCCAGATAATCAAGATGGTGTGTGATCACTCACCTAGAGCCAGACATCCTGGAATGTAAAGTCAAGTGGGCCTTAGTAAGCATCACTACGAACAAAGCTAGTGGA
Source organism: Oreotragus oreotragus (assembly GCA_006410675.1). Lineage (NCBI taxonomy): Eukaryota > Metazoa > Chordata > Mammalia > Artiodactyla > Bovidae > Oreotragus > Oreotragus oreotragus. The sequence goes on along the minus strand of SJYX01024766.1, from coordinate 106,724 downwards.
CATGATGGAATTCCAGTTGAGCTATTTCAAATCCTGAAAGATGATGCTATGAAAGTGCTACACTCAATATGACAGCAAATTTGGGAAAGTCAGCAGTGGCCATGGGACTGGAAAAGGTCAGTTTGCATTCCAGTCCCTAAGAAAGGCAATGCCAAAAAATGCTCAAACTACCGCACAATTGCACTCATCTCACACGCTAGTAAAGTAATGCTCAAAATTCTCCAAGCCAGACTTCAACAGTATGTGAACTGTGAACTTCCAGATGTTCAAGCTGGTTTTAGAAAAGGCAGAGGAACCAGAGATCAAATTGCCAACATCCATTGGATCATGGAAAAAGCAAGAGAGTTCCAGAAAAACATCTATTGCTACTTTATTGACTATGCCAAAGCCTTCGACAGTGTAGACCACAATAAACTGTGGAAAATTCTGAAAGAGATGGGAATACCAGACCACCTGACTTACCTCTTGAGAAACCTGTATGCAGGTCAGGAAGCAACAGTTAGAACTGGACATGGAACAACAGACTGGCTCCAAATAGGAAAAGGAGTACGTCAAGGCTGTATATTGTCACCCTGCTTATTTAACTTATATGCAGAGTACATCATGAGAAACATTGGTCTGGAAGAAGCACAAGCTGGAATCAAGATTGCCGGGAGAAATATCAATAACCTCAGATATGCAGATGACACCACCCTTACAGCAGAAAGTGAAGAGGAACTAAAAAGCCTCTTGTTGAAAGTGAAAGATGAGAGTGAAAAAGTTGGCTTAAAGCTCAACATTCAGAAAACTAAGATGATGGCATCTGGTCCCATCATTTAATGGGAAATAGATGGGGAAACAGTGGAAACAGTGGCTGACTTTATTTTTCTGGGCTCCAAAATCACTGCAGATGGTGATTCCAGCCATGAAATTAAAAGACGCTTACCCCTTGGAAAGTTATGACTAACTTAGATAGTAATTAAAAAGCAGAGACATTACTTTGCCAACAAAGGTCCATCTAGTCAAGGCTATGGGTTTTTCAATGGTCATGTATGGATGTGAGAGTTGGACTGTGAAGAAAGCTGAGCACCGAAGAACTGATGCTTTTGAACTGTGGTGTTGGAGAAGACTCTTGAGAGTCCCTTGGACTGCAAGGAGATCCAACCAATCCATTCTAAAGGAGATCAGTCCTGGATGTTCATTGGAAGGACTGATGCTGAAGCTGAAACTCCAGTACTTTGGCGACCTCATGTGAAGAGTTGACTCATTGGAAGAGACCCTGATGCTGGGAGGGATTGGGGGCAGGAGGAGAAGGGGACGACAGAGGATGAGATAGTTGGATGGCATCGCCGACTTGATGGACGTGAGTCTGAGTGAACTCCGGGAGTTGGTGATGGACAGGGATGCCTGGTGTGCTGTGATTCATGGGGTCGCAAAGAATCAGACACGACTGAGCGACTGAAATGAACTGAGCTGCACTGAGACCCACAAACAGTGTTCCTAAATACCTTTTTCCCCCTTCTGTGGTGTCACTTTGTCCTTAGGCTCCATTTTGTGGCCCTCTGCATTTCTAGAATTCTTCTCCCTACAGAAAAATAACTTCCATAATTCCAGGTCATACACCAAGCAGGGAGCCAGGCAGGCTTCTCCACATCAGAAATCCAACAAGCATCTCCTTGCCTCTTACTGGCTTAGACTGTGTTCTACTTTCTAGAACCAACACAAGTAGCCATGGGACATAGGCCTGTCTCTGGAATTTGTAGTAAGATTATTCCCACCGAAATCACATGACTAGGGGAAAGAAATTTTGGAGTAAGGATAGAGGGAAAGTGGAAGATGAAGACCAGGGAAGTAACCAATAAATGATCATCACAAATATAAAAAGTATTGCTTTATTCTTTGAAAGTCATCTTCAATAGCTATCAGGTCAGTCCAATAATGGAGTTTGTTGTTGTTCAGTTTATAAGTATTGTCCAACTCTTTTCGACCCTATGGACTGCAGCACGCCAGACTCTGCTGTCCTCCACTCTCTCCCTGAGTTTGCTCAAACTCATGTCCTTTGAGTCAGTTACGCTATCTAACCATCTCATCCTCTGCTGCTGCCTTCTCCTTTTGCCTTCAAGCTTTCCCAGCATCAGTTAATTAATTACAGTAAAACTACTCTAATTAAGGTTAATTAGCTAGGAAACCAGTAGAGTTAATTTACAAGTGAATTAACTAAATATTTTAAAAGAACGTATAGCGTGTGGAACCATCTGCTGAAACAAGAATTCACTTGTAGGAAGAATGCATTTCAACAGAGATTAGACTCATTTATAATTATATTTTAAAATAGGCTGAAATTATTAATTGGATTATTCTCTGCAGTAAGCTAACCATATTCCTAGATTCACTCAGTGTGTTTTTCCTATTTCATTTGTTTACAGCCGTCAACCTGCATATCACGATGTGCCTGTACGTTTCGGCATCTCTTTTGAACTAGATCCCTGCAACTGTACCTACTTCTCTGTAGTTCAAGGAGATAAAAGAACAGCAGCCAGGAGCTTTCAACATCCTTTAGCAACTTGCATCACCCCCAGGTCATTCTTTAGTCATGGAAAAATCAAAACCCTAGTGTAGACAAAAGGGCAGGGACCTCGACATAGGCAATTTGCTGACCTTGGCTGGCTTTCTCACATGTTGGTTGGCTATAAGCTGTTCTAAGATGGCCTTCACAGGGATAACTGGTCTCTCCTCCGTGTGGTCTCTCGTCCTGTAGCAGGCTAGCTCAGGCTTATTCACAGGCTATGGTAGGGCATTGAGGAAGATCAAAGTATACAAAGGCTCGAGCAGTCTATGCTAGGAACTAGTATGCTGTCACCTCTGCCTTTTGTTGGCCAAAGCAAGTCACAAGTTCAGCCCTACTTCAAAGGATATGGAAAAAGACTCCACCTCTTGGTGCAAGGATGTGGATACCAGAAACCATTAAGGAAACCACTTAGGCAATCAGTCCCTCAAGGCCGCAAGAATTATAGGTTCAATTCATATTGTGGAGTATCTAGATTGTTGTATGGGGCAAATGGATATCTTGAGTGATGGTGGTGGTGGTAAGCCGTAGTGGTGTCCATTCCGGTTTTTGGTATGTCTTTAAAAATGTAGAGCATGCCTCCACTTTGAAGAGTTTTATCTTTCAAGAATTACAAGTGAGCAAAGAAATCTGAAAACAGACTAAGCTTTTTAGAAGCAAACTTTTCTAAACCATCTATTCTCCTCCGTGTGGTCTCTCGTCCTGTAGCAGGCTAGCTCAGGCTTATTCACAGGCTATGGTAGGGCATTGAGGAAGATCAAAGTATACAAAGGCTCGAGCAGTCTATGCTAGGAACTAGTATGCTGTCACCTCTGCCTTTTGTTGGCCAAAGCAAGTCACAAGTTCAGCCCTACTTCAAAGGATATGGAAAAAGACTCCACCTCTTGGTGCAAGGATGTGGATACCAGAAACCATTAAGGAAACCACTTAGGCAATCAGTCCCTCAAGGCCACAAGAATTATAGGTTCAATTCATATTGTGGAGTATCTAGATTGTTGTATGGGGCAAATGGATATCTTGAGTGATGGTGGTGGTGGTAAGCAGTAGTGGTGTCCATTCCGGTTTTTGGTATGTCTTTAAAAATGTAGAGCATGCCTCCACTTTGAAGAGTTTTATCTTTCAAGAATTACAAGTGAGCAAAGAAATCTGAAAACAGACTAAGCTTTTTAGAAGCAAACTTTTCTAAACCATCTACATTCTTATCAATATTTTTCTAAACAGTTTGGCAAATTGAGAATTGCATTTTTATGGAAACTGCCATACTTGTTTATAATTTGGGATAGAGATTATATCTTTTTAAAGAAAGAAACAGGTGCATGCTCACCTTCTTGTCATTGTAAATGATTCCAGATGGTGACTATTCATTTCAGAAGCTTCTTAAGAAACATCTGTTTACAATATTTATATTTGACTTTATTATATTTCCCCCAAATTGCATTTTAAATACAGTTTGCTTTAAATTAAAAAAAAAACATTCATTTTTTCCTATTCATAAGAGAAGCCTTTGCGTTAGTTTAGTCTCACTTTGTGCAGAAGCTCTACATTATTATATCACAAACAAAGCTAGATTTAAATGATAACTTTGTGAAAGAAAAAGGGAGAGGAATCCATGGAATCTTTTTTATAGTATCTAATATTGTCATGCACAAATTAATTATTTCTCAATTAAGAGAATCAAATTGGTTTTAGTTTTCTTTTTCAGTTGCTATACATCTGAGTTTTTCAACTTATTTTAAATATTCTCAGGGAAGAAAAAAAAAAACAGGTTGTGCTGGAATACTGATAGTGAAGCTGATCATTCCTCTAGTTGTATGAAAAGCTTTTATGACAAAATGCATTCTCCCAAAACAAAGTACATAATGATTATAAATGCAGCAAAATTGCACATTATGAAAAGCCAAAATGCAATGAAAGAAGAAAACAAGAATCCCTTTTCAACATTTAAACAATAATGTATTAAAACTCTGTATACTCATTGTAAGAAGCAGCTTTCCAGTGGATTTGTAAGAATTCTAGCTTGTGGTATGACGACAATAACGAGAGATGTAGACTTAGTAGATTTAGTACTTTGTCCAGTCAATCCTTAGAACAGGACAATCCTATGTTAGTCAGGTATCCAACCCATATCCCGCTGCTCTCCTGGTCTTCTCTGTTTGCATAGTTCTCCTTCGCTATTATTCTGAATGAAGAGGCTTATATCATGGGATCATGTGACTGCTGGTTCTCTTAACCTGTCCAGCATTAACTCCTTCTTCTTGGGGTAACAGTGTGCCTGCTTTCTCTCTGGACATACTACCATCCCCCCACCCCCCGCCCTACTCTCAGTCCCTGCAACTGAGATGGGTGGAGTTAACCTTTAACCAAGACCTGGCCACCCTTGGAACCTTGCTCCCCAGCCACTGTGACTGCTTCAGGAATCAGCCTGACTCTGAGCCAATCCCACAACTTTTGCTGAAGGGATCAGGCCATGGGTACTCTGTGCTGCTAAATGCGAGCTGTGAAGAATAGGCTGACCACTCTGCTGACCTTCACCTTTCCAACAAGAGCCTGTTTGACAGCAAGGTCAATGTAGGGAAAAGTCTAGGCATGGGATGGACTGGATCTGGTGATAGCATTTGAGAGCTGAAATCCAGCTACGCCTGAAATCTTCATTGTTAAAAACCAATGGAGTTCCTCATTTTGCCAAGGGCAATTTTGGTTAGAGTTTTCTGGGAGTCCAAACAAAAAAAAAGTGGTAGAGAAGAAGACAGTTGATAGCATTTGGGAGCTGAAATCCAGCTACGCCTGAAATCTTCATTGTTAAAAACCAATGGAGTTCCTCATTTTGCTAAGGGCAATTTTGGTTAGAGTTTTCTGGGAGTCCAAACAAAAAAAAAGTGGGAGAGAGGAAGACAAGCTGCACACCCCAAAGAGAAAGAGCATATTTCTCTTTGCTATCCAAATCTCATTAGAGTAGGGACAGTGCCTTTGATGTCACTACATTCCCCATACAGTACAAATTTTTATCTAGAAGTTTGGTACACATACACATACATATGTTGCTGTTGTTTTTTAGTCACTAAGTTGTGTCTCACACTTTGCAACGCCATGGACTACAGCATCCCTGGCTCCGCTGTACTGTCCCTCAGTATCTCCCAGAATTTGCTCAAATTCATGTTCTTTGAGTAGATGATGCCATCCCACCATCTTATCCTCTGCCACCCTCTTCTCCTTTTGCCCTCAATCTTCCCCAGCATCAGGGTCTTTTCCAATGAGTCAGTTCTTCACATCAGGTGGCCAAAGTATTGGAGCTTCAGTTTCAGCATCAGTCCTCCCAATGAATAGTCAGGGTTGATTTCCTTTAGGATTGACTGGCTTGATCTTGCAGTCTAAGAGACTATCAAGAATCTTCTCCAAAACGAATACAGTATTGTAAAGTAAAATAAAGTAAAAATAAAAACTAAAAAAAAAACAAACAAAACAAAACGAATCTTCTCCAGTACTACAATTTGAAAGCATCAATTTTTGGGTGCTCAGCTTTCTTTATGATCCAACTCTCATATCTGTATATGACTACTGGAAAAACCATAGCTTTGACTATATGGACCTTTGTCAGCAAAGTGATGTGTCTGCTTTTTAATGTGTAGTCTAGGTTTGTCATAGCTTTCCCTCCAATGAGTGGCATGTTTTAATTTCATGGCTGTAGTCACTGTCCACAGTGATTTTGGAGCCCCAAATCCATCACTGCTTCTGCTTTTTCCTCTTCCATTTGTCGTGAAGTGATTACTACTGGAAAAACCATAGCTTTGACTATATGGACCTTTGTCAGCAAAGTGATGTCTCTGCTTTTTAATGTGTAGTCTAGGTTTGTCATAGCTTTCCCTCCAATGAGTGGCGTGTTTTAATTTCATGGCTGTACTCACTGTCCACAGTGATTTTGGAGCCCCAAATCCATCACCGCTTCTGCTTTTTCCTCTTCCATTTGTCGTGAAGTGATGGGACTGGATGCCATGATCTTAGCTTTTTAAGTGTTGAGTTTTAAGCCAGCCTTTTCACTCTCTTGTTTCACCTTCATCAAGAGGCTCTTTAGTTCCTCTTCAATTTCTGCCATTAAAATGGTATTATCTGCCTATCTGAGATTGTTGCTATTTCTCCCAGCAATCTTGATTCCAGCATGGAATTCATCCAGCCAGGCATTTCACATGATGTGCTCTGCATAGAAATTAAATAAACAAGGTGACAATATACAGCCTTGTCATACTCCTTTCCCAATTTTGAACCAGTCTGTTGTTCCACGTCCTGTTCTAATTGTTGCTTCTTGACTCAAATACTGCTTTCTCAGGAGGCAGGTAATATGGTCTGGTATTCCCATCTCTAAGAATTTTCCATAGTTTGTTGTGATCCACACAATCAAAGGCATTACTACAGTCAATGAGCCAGAAGTATATGTTTTTCTGGAATTTCCTTTGAAATTTCTCTATGATACAACAAATGTTGGCAACTTGATTTCTGGTTCCTCTGCCTTTTCTAAACCCAGTTTGTATATCTGGAAGTTCTTGGTTCACATACTGCTGAAAACTAGCTTGAAGGATTTTGAGCATAACCTTGTTAGCATGGGTTTCCCTGGTGGCTCAGTGGTAAAGAATCTGCCTGCAGTGTAAGAGACACAGGCTCAATCCCTGGGTCAGGAAGATTCCCTGGAAAAGGAAATGGCAACCCATCCCAGTATTCTTGCCTGAAAAATTCTATGAACAGTGTAGCCTGGTGGGCTACAGTCAATAGTGTTGCAAAGAATCAGACATGAATGAGCATGCAGGTAAAAATTACTAGCATGCAAAATAAGCACAATTGTGTGGTAGTTTGAAGATTCTTTAACATTACCCTTCTTTTAGATTGGAAAGAAAATTGACCTTTTCCAGTCTCGAGGCAGACCACTGCCGAGTTTTCCAAATCTGCTGACATACTGAGTGTAGCACTTTCACAGCATCTTTTAGGATTTGAAATAACTCAGCTGAAATTTCATCACTTCCGTTAGCTTTGTAGTGATGCTTCCTATGGCCCACTTGACTTCACACTCCAGGATGTCTGACTCTAGGTGAAGGACCACACCATCGTGATTATCCTGGCCATTAAGACGTTTTCGTATAGTTCTGTGTATTCTTGCCATCTCTTCTTAATTTCTTCTGTTTCTGTCCTTTATTGTGCCCATCCTTGCATGAAATGTTCCTTTGATACCTCGAATTTTCTTGAAGAGATCTCTAGTCTTTCCCATTCTATTGTTTTCTTCTACTTCTTTGCATTATTCATTTAAAAGGCCTTCTTATCTCTCCTTGTTATTCTCTGGAATTCTGCATTCAGTTGGGAATATCTTTCTCTTTTCCCCTTGCTTTTCACTTCTTTCCTCAGCTACTTGTAATGCCTCCTCCTCAGACAAGCACTTTGCCTTCTTGCATTTCCTTTTCTCGGATGGTTTTGATCACTGCCTCCTGTATAATGTTATGAACCTCTGTCCATATTTCTTCAGGCACTCTGTCTACCAGATCTAATCCCTTGAATCTATTCATCACCTCCACTGTATAAGCATAAGGGATTTGATTTAGGTCATACCTGAATGGCCTGAGGACTTCCCTGGTGGCTCAGAGGGTAAAGTGTCTGTCTACATGCGGGAGACCTGGGTTCGATCCCTGGGTTGGGAAGATCCCCTAGAGGAGGAAATGGCAATCCACTCCAGTACTATTGCCTGGGAAATCCCATGGACAGAGGAGCCTAGTTAGTAGACTACAGTCCATGGGGTCGAAGAGTCGGACACGACTGAGCGATTTTGCTTTCACTTTTGAATGGCCTAATGGTTTTCCCCATTTCCTTAAATTTAAGCCTGAAGTTTGCAGTAAGGAGATGATGAGCTGAGCAACAGTCAGCTCCAGGTCTTGTGTTTGGTGATTGTATAGAGCTTCTCCATCTTCGGTTACAAAGAATATGCTGCTGCTGCTAAGTCGCTTCAGTTGTGTCTGACTCTGTGCAACCCCATAGACGGCAGCCCACCAGGCTCCCCTGTCCCCAGGATTCTCCAGGCAAGAACACTGGAGTGGGTTGCCATTTCCTTCTCCAATGCGTGAAAGTGAAAAGTGAAAGTGAAGTCACTGAGT
>SJYX01024766.1:68544-84504 GCA_006410675.1 Oreotragus oreotragus | reverse complement strand
TTGGCTTAAAGCTCAACATTCAGAAAACGAAGATCATAGCATCTGGTCCCATAACTTCATGGCAAATAGATGGGGAAACAGTGGCTGACTTTATTTTTCTGGGCTCCAAAATCACTGCAGATGGTGACTGCAGCCATGAAATTAAAAGATGCTTACTCCTTGGAAGGAAAGTTATGACTAACCTAGATAGTATATTCAAAAGCAGGGACATTACTTTGCCAACAAAGGTCTGTCTAGTCAAGGCTATGGTTTTTCCAGTGGTCATGTATGGATGTGAGAGTTGGACTATAAAGAAGGCTGAGCACCAAAGAATTGATAGTTTTGAACTGTGGTGTTGGAGAAGACTCTTGAGAGTTCCTTGGACTGCAAGGAGATCCAATCAGTTCATCCTAAAGTAGATCAGTCCTGGGTGTTCATTGGAAGGACTGATATTGAAGTGAAACTCCAATACTTTGGCCACCTGATGCGAAGAGCTGACTCACTGGAAAAGACCCTGATGCTGGGAAAGATTTAGCGCAGGAGGAGAAGGAGACGACAGAGGATGAGATGGTTGGATGTCATTATCGACTTGATGGACATGGGTTTGGGTGGACTCCAGGAGTTGGTGATGGACAGGGAGGCCTGGCGTGCTGTAATTCATGGGGTCACAAGAGTCGGACATGACTGAGTGACTGAACTGAACTGAATCTTATTCTCTGGCAGATTCCATGCCCACAAAAGTCAGTTGTAAGGGCCTTTAGGAATACAGGAAATACAAGACAAAAGTGAAGTATGGCTGTAGTATAAAAACTGACATGTTTCAGAGTTTTTTGATCTGTTTCCTGAATATCTGGAACTACTATTAATATATTGCCTTCACAGTGGAAAATCTTCACATAAAATAATTCTCCTAGAAAGCTAACCCACTGCCACATGTGATTGGATGAACAGTTTTTATATTATATATCTGCAAAATCTCTGCTGAAAAAGTCTCATAGTAAACCTGCAACCAAATTTTTAAAAATTTTAACTTTTAAGAATTAAAAAAAATTTTTTTTTTTTTTTACTTCAGAAAGTCCTCCTTGATGATCTAAGTCCTTTGGACTTTAGTTTTTATCCAGTATGATAAATTTGTGCCACATTGATGACTGAGAGCTGGTGGTCTATGGGCTGAATTAACCTAACAGATATTTTTTTAGGGCTGTGAAAAGAAAGTGAAACTGATAGTCACTTAGTCGTGTCCCACTGTTTGTGACCTAATGGGTCGCCTGTCCATGGGATTGCCCAGGCAAGAATACTAGAGTTAGTTGCCATTTCCTTCTCCATGGGATCTTCCTGAGCCAGGGATCGAACTTGCATCTCCAGAGGATTCTTTACCACTGAGCCACCTGGGAAGTCCTAATTAACCATATAGGTGTGAGTTGATTTCTAAGCTCATTGTTCCATTGTTCTGTCAACCGAGTTCCATTGATCTATGCATCTGTTTTAAATGCCAATATCATGCTGTTTTGATTGCTATAGTTTTGTAATATAGCTTGAAATCAGTGACACTTCCAGCTTTGTTCTTTCTCAATAATGCTTTGGCTATTCAAGGTCTTTTGTAGTTCCATACGAATTTTAACACTGATTTCTACAAAAACTGTCATTGGAAAATATGGGACTTCTATGGGTTAATTGGCTTGAGCCTGTCCTTCCCTAAAACTGTCACAGTGGCAAGAGGGATGAGATGGTGTTTATTATGAAGAATGCATCTTCCTACTTCTGATATTGCTTCTACTAATATAATTTTAGCCTCTCTGTGCTCCTGGGAAGAGGGATATGCTCATTGGATACAGCAATTTTGTGAAGACGGAGAACATTCTACTCAGCTCTGCCCTTCCTTTTGGAATAGGTTTCCTTTCAAAAATCGGAAGTTCTTTTGTGTTATTCTGTGTTGCTGGACCCGTCACAGTCCATCTTGCCCTGAGCTGTGTAATTTGGGGTTGAGTATTAGTTAGTCCATTTGGTGAGCAGACATGAAGCATATGCCTCTAAGACAATAAAAGTGCAATTTGGAATCTTCGTATTAACTCTTTGCTTTTTTTCCAAGTTGTTCAAAATGACGGCAGAGAAGAGATGACACTTACCAGGAACCTTCCTGAAATCTCTAAGGGAACCACTGATTAACTTAGGACAAAAGAAGCCTAGTCTTAGCGCTAGAAGTACTACCCAAGTACTACCCATACCACCCAAGCAGTGACTACCCCAGTGAGGAAGAGTGGGTTCCTCAAACGAAAGTCTAGGTGCTGTCATGATAAGAAAAAACCCAAAATCTACTGGCTGAGAATCCAACCGTTGGGTTATCCCCTAATGTTGTTTGATTGATAGTCTCTTTGCTTGTTTACGTCAGTTAAACAGAAAACATGCTCACAGATTTAGTGACTGTTATTGCCTGAATGTTTGTGCCCCCCCAACTCCAAAATTCATATGTTTATATCTTAACTGCCAAGGTGATAATAGTAGGAGGTAGGGCCTTTGGGAAGTGATTAGGTCATGAAAGCAAAGCTCTCATAAATGGAACTAATGCTCTTATAAAAGAGGCCCCAGAGAGCTCCCTGATCACTTCCACACTGTGAGGATACAAGAAGTCTGCAGCCCAGGAGAGGACCCTCACAAGACCATGCCGGTACCCTGATCTCGGACTTCCAGCTTCCAGAACTGGGAGGAATAAATTTCTGTTGTTCATAAGCTAGTCTGTGGTATTTTGTTATAGAAGCCTGAATGGACCAAGGTAGTGCTGAAAGCGTTAAGGCTAAATCTTAAAACCAAAATTGTTTAGGTGGTGTACTTTTTCATATCCAATCTCTGTTACTCCCCATCCCGACCTTCCTTCATTTAATGGAATACACCTTGCTTCCCTCTTTCTAGAGCCTTTGTATACACTGTTCTATCCGCAAAATCTACTCTCCTGCACCCATTCATTCTATTTAACTCCTTACACCCTTCAGATCTTATTCAAAGATACCTCCTCACAGTATTAGCCCAAGGACTCTTTCCCATCATATACTGTCAAGCATGACATATTTTGTGTGTGAGAGAGACGCAGAGAAGAGACAGAAAAGTAAGATGTTGGTAGAATCTCTCTCCCTCGGAAGTCTTGAGAGAAGAATACTTTGTTGCCCCTCTCAGCTCCTGGTAACCTGGTAGCTTGATGGTTGCTGGTAATTCTAGGTTCTCAGTCATGTACTTTTTACTGATAGTGCTTCGAAGTTTGTAACTATATGTTTACTTGACTGATCAATAGGTGAATAAGTAGTGTCATCTCCATTCACTTTCCAAGTGGTGATTCATTTAAGGCATGTTGTTGTTTGTTTAATCACAAAGTCATGTCTGACTCTTTGCGACTCCATGGACTATAGCACACCAAGCTCCTCTGTCCATGGAATTTTCCAGACAAGAATACTGGAGTGGGTTGCTATGCTCTCCTCCAGGGGATCTTCCCAACCCAGGGATTGAAACAACACCTCCTGCATCTCTTGCATTGGCAGACAGATTCTTTATCCACTGAGCCATCAGTTCAGTTCAGTCGCTTAGTTGTGTCCGACTCTGTGAACCCCATGAATCGCAGCACGCCAGGCCTCCCTGTCCATCACCATCTCCTGGAGTTTATGCAAACTCATGTCCATCAAGTAGGTGATGCCATCCAGCCATCTCATCCTCTGTTGTCCCCTTCTCCTCCCGCCCCCGATCCCTCCCAGCATCAGGGTCTTTTCCAGTGAGTCAACTCTTCACATCAGGTAGCCAAAGTATTGGAGTTTCAGCTTCAACATCAGTCCTTCCAATGAACACAGGACTGATCTCCTTTAGGATGGACTGGTTGGATCTCCTTGCAGACCAAGGGACTCTCAAGAGTCTTCTCCAACACCACAGTTCAAAAGCATCAATCCTTCGGGACTCAGCTTTCTTCACAGACCAAATCTCACATCCATATATGACCACTGGAAAAACTATAGCCTTGACTAGACAGACCTTGGTTGGCAAAGAATTATATCTCTGCTTTTTAATATGTTGTCTAGGTTGGTCATAACTTTCCTTCCAAGGAGCAAGCATCTTTTAATTTCATGGCTTCAATCACCATCTGCAGTGATTTTGGAGCCCCCCCCCACAAATAAAGTCTGACACTATTTCCCCATCTATTTGCCATGAAGTGATTGGACCAGATGCCATGATCTTAGTTTTCTGAATGTTGAGCTTTAAGCCAACTTTTTCAATCTCCTCTTTCACTTTCAACAAGAGGCTTTTTAGTTCCTCTTCACTTTCTGCCATAAGGGTGGTGTCATCTGCATATCTGAGGTTATTGATATTTCTCCCAGCAATCTTGATTCCAGCTTGTGCTTCTTCCAGTCCAGTGTTTCTCATGATGTACTCTGCATATAAGTTAAATAAGCAGGGTGACAATACATAGTCTTGATGTACTCCTTTTCCTATTTGGAACCAGTCTGTTGTTCCATGTCCAGTTCTAACTGTTGCTTCCTGACCTGCATACAGGTTTCACAAGAGGTGGGTGAGGTGGTCTGGTATTTCCATCTCTTTCAGAATTTTCTACTGTCATCAGGGAAGACCAATTTGAGGCATTGTTAGAAGGAATATAACTGAAGCAAAATCCAACTGAAACAGTCCTCTGTGCACAATACAAATGGCTCAATCCCCAAACAGGAGTGTGGAGGCAAGACTGGAAGTGGACTTTAGGAAGTTGGACAAGCTGTCCTCCATACAGCTGGTTGCTTTTCAGTCATTAAGTCATATTTGACTCTTTGTGACCTCATGGACTGCAGCACACCAGGCATCTCTGTCCTTCACTACCTCCTGGGGCTTGCTCAAACTTGTGTTCACTGAGTTGGTGATCCCATCCAACCGTCTCATCCTCTGTCATCCCCTTCTGTTGCCTTCAATCTTTTCCAGCATCAGGGTCTTTTCCAATGAGATGGCTCCTCACATCAAGTGGCCAAAGTATTGGAGCCTCAGCTTCAGCATCAGTTCTTCCAATGAATATTCAGGGTTGATTTCCCTTAGGATTGACTGGTTTGCTGGATTAATCCTCAGAAAACTTCAGTGGTTCCCCATCTTATTCTGATTAAACACTGAAGTCCTCACTGTGGCCTCCAGAGCCCTCCACCGCTCTGACCTCATCTTTACTACTCCCTGTACCCCCCGCACTTCTTTGTTGTGTGCACCTGGCCTCCTTGCTGCTCCTCAAACCCTCCAGGCAAGTTCCTGCCTCATGGCCATATACTGGCTTTATCCCCTGCCTGCCTGGAATGCCTTTCCATCAGACCTCCTTTAGGCCATATACCAATGACAACATCTTCGTAAGGTGTTCCCTGACCACCCCAGCCTTGGGAACAGCAGTGGGGGTCACTGCAGCTGAGGCAGTGGTTAGTGGAGAGACCCACAAGAACAATGCCTCTGAGCCTGTCCAAAGCACTGGTGTCCAATAGATAGGAAGAACTGGTCTGGGGAGCAGAGTCATGGAGCAGAAACAGCTGTAGCCACGAACCCCGTATGTGTGTGTGTGCTAAGTCGCTTTTGTCATGTTTGACTCTTTGTGACGCTAAGGATTGTAGCCCGCCAGGCTTCTCTGTCCATGGGATGCTCCAGGCAAGAATACTGAAGTGGGTTGCCATGCCTTCCTTCAGGGATGAAGCCCAACACTTCCAGCTAAAGGCTTGGTCTCTCCTCATTGCTAGATAAGAAAACAACTACCACTCCAACCTGGATTTTTAGAAGATCCAAATAAGAGAGAGAAATTCCCCACCGCAGCAGAGAGTGACTTTCCAAACACTTGCCTGTGAGGACTAGGAACTGTAGTTGTTGGATTTAGAATATGTAGATAAGGTAACAATTCATATACCCAGTTGTTCACATGTATACCACTGCATTCAGAACAAAAAATGAGTATAAAAAGATGAAATACACAAATTTAAATACACAAATTCTGTCAATTATACTTTAATAAAGCTGAAAAATATAATTTCCTTTAAAAAAGGAGCACGCAGAACAATAAACTCCTAATTATATGAAGTAAATATAGTATTTCCTATTTCACGTAAGTCACATCCATGGAGATGATGATGTTACTATAGTCATACACATATCTGTTGATTAACACAATGAAATACCTCAACTCTCTCAAAAACTTTGCTTCACTCTTTTATTATGCCCAAAAAATCACTGCTGCTGCTGCTGCTAAGTCACTTCAGTCATGTACAACTCTGTGTGACCCCATAGACGGCAGCCTACCAAGCTCCTCCATCCATGGGATTTTCCAGGCAAGAGTACCGGAGTGGGTTGCCAATTAAATCTTCACCTCTCTGATAAAGCTTCAACTATTTTGTAGGTTTCCCTTTTTAGTGATGCTGTGTTAGCCAAAGAAATGTGCAAAAATCCTTTATTCATAGATAGTCTGACCCCAGCAACCACTTGTTTATATTGTAGATAGGTAGCCAGCTGAAAAATTTTTGACAATTCAATTGCAGCTCGCCAGCTATGAGGACAAGCCAACGGACTGCCCTGCTGGCTCCATAACTGTGGCTCACACACACTGAGCGAGCTGCCTGATCTTTGACTGTTCACAAAAGACAAATCAGTAGAGAGAGGAATTCATAAAAAGAGAATAAAGCTTTGCAAAATAGAAACTGCCTTTGGGTTTTCAGAAGTGACTAAAATATTTTAATAGGGTTCTTTTACTGTCTTTGCTTACCCATGAAATATTGACAGGTCTTCCGGACTGGAAAAAATAAAAACTCATTACACGCTCTATGTCTTACTTGATTGACTAAAATGTAGAAAAATAGACTGGTTATTATGAGAAAAGAGAAACAATAGAAAGTATGGAAATTGGGGCTCCAAACATCAATCTTAATTTGTGCATTCTTGAGCAATTTTCTAACTAGCCATCCGCTTCCCTTACCTCTGTGGTGAGCCGTTGTCTTCTGGGCATGCAGACCTGCCAACCAGCACTTTCCAGTCCTTGTGTGCCTCACAGGTTCATTCCATTTCCAGTTTCTTCAGATATTCCCCTCCATGATATGTGTGTTAACTTCTGTTTTGAGACTAGGTCCAAATGACACCTACCCCGCTTCTGGATTGAAAGGATACTATAAGCACAGGAAAGTCAGCTAAGAGCTCACCTGAAGACACAAGCCTTTGCTCTTTTTGAGTTTTAGATTAATGGAATGTTATGATGAGAGGGAATAGAGGGCAGACACACACTGAAACCATACTCACAGAACACAAGTCAATCTAATCACACTAGGACCAGGGCCTTGTCTAACTCAATGAAACCAAGCCATGCCTGCGGGGCAACCCAAGACGGGCGGGTCATGGTAGAGAGGTCTGACAGAACGTGGTCCACTGGAGAAGGGAATGGCAAACCACTTCAGTATTCTTGCCTTGAGAACCCCATGAACAGTATGAAAAGGCAAAATGATTGCATACTGAAGGAGGAACTCCCCAGGTCAGTAGGTGCCCAACACACTACTGGAGATCAGTGGAGAAATAACTCCAGAAAGAATGAAAGGATGGAGCCAAAGCAAAAATAATACCCAGTTGTGGATGTGACTGGTGATAGAAGCAAGGTCTGATGCTGTAAAGGGCAATATTGCATAGGAACCTGAAATGTCAGGTCCATAAATCAAGGCAAATTGGAAGTGGTCAAACAAGAGATGGCAAGACTGAACATCGACATTTTAGGAATCAGCGAACTAAAACGGACTGGAATGGGTGAATTTAACTCAGATGACTATTATATCTACTACTGCAGGCAGGAATCCCTCAGAAGAAATGGAGTAGCCATCGTGGTCAACAAAAGAGTCCGAAATGCAGTACTTGGATGCAATCTCAAAGACGACAGAATGATCTCTGTTNACTACTGGAGATCAGTGGAGAAATAACTCCAGAAAGAATGAAGGGATGGAGCCAAAGCAAAAACAATACCCAGCTGTGGATGTGACTGGTGATAGAAGCAAGGTCCAATGCTATAAGGAGCAATATTGCATAGGAACCTGGAATGTCAGGTCCATGAATCAAGGCAAATTGGAAGTGGTCAAACAAGAGATGGCAAGAGTGAACATTGACATTCTAGGAATCAGCGAACTAAAATGGACCAGAATGGGTGAATTTAACTCAGATGACCATTACATCTACTACTGCGGGCATGAATTTAACTCAGTTGTCCTGTATCCTTAGTATATTCTCCAATCAGTGACAGTCCTTCAGCCTTTCTTATTCTTTGTTGACTGACACTTTTGAAGAGTACTGTTCCGTTATTTTAATAACAATACTTTTCTCTCAAAACAAAGTTATTTTCTTTTAAATTAGTAGCATGTCATTGTTTTTCATTTTCTCGGTGGGTGACTGGTTGACACAGAACTAAAAGCACCACTGGATTTTTCTAACTGAAGGAGATTGGATTCCAGAGTCCCAGCTCTTATTATTTATGCACTTTGGTTCCTAAATGTCAAAATAAAAGGAAAGCTAAAAGCCTCATGTCTCCTAAAATTTAAAAGAAAAGAAAAGGAAGGAAAATGATGTAACCCTCTGCTCCTCTTCCCTGACACAATTAGAAAGGGTTAGCTTAGATTAGGACCATGAAAGGCAGAGTGAAACCTCTACATTTTCTCTAATTTCACACATTATGCATAGTTACTGCTAGCACATATGCTTTCAATCATCCCTTGTCTTAAGAACAGTGCAAATGTGGGTGTTAAGAGAATTGAACCTGCCAAAGATATTTGACATCACAATGCCCTTGAAAGAGCTATCAGCTAAACCCAGATATATACAGATGTACATCTCAGCAGTTCTATTTTATTAAACTCACAACATTTCCACCCAATTTAAACTCACTCTGATAGCACACGTTGTGATGGATTTGGGTGGTGGTTTCCTTTCCAGTTGGCTCTGAAAATGTCCTGTTAAGCCAGACCACAATCAGATGCCAAGTTCATAATTAGCTTTCTCCTTCCACTTGGGTCTCTTTTGTTTTTTTGAGCTGACATGCAGGGATGAGGTGAGAATAAGATCTGCTAGAAGAAATGTGACAATGGCTGTGCAAATCCATTTTAAGAGCAGTGGCTCTTGTTACTTTAAATGTTAGCTGTGGATTTCCAGCTAGAGGCTGTATTTCTACAACAGTGATTGAAAACCGGTGGCCTCTGGGTCAAATATGGCTCACAGATGTGTTTTATTTGGCTAGTCCAATGTTATGAAAGCATCTGAATTTGTGGCCAACATTTACATATTAAGAGAGTCTACAGAAAAATATGGATTTCTGGAATCTTGTGAAATGATGTGGCCACATTGGGCCTACTTTTCCACATGGCAACAGTTGGCTGGGGCTGAAGAGCAGCTGGCCTTTGGAGATGAAGTATGTACCATCTGGTTAACATAATTTCTACCCATCTCACTTCTCCTGTTTATGTAGCTTGCCTCATCTCTGTGGGTGTTTGGATTTTCAACACTAGCTTATAATCAAAAATAAAGAGAACTTTGATTATTTAAGCTTCTGGTTCCACCAAGGTGATAAAAAACTGGAGTGAGGAAAGACGATCTGTGACTTAGTCTAGGATCCTTCAGAAGTAGACCTCGAGATAAGGGCTTTGTTCATTGTTCAGCTGCTAAGTCGTGCCCAACGTCTTGTGACCCCATCGACTGCAGCACACCACCTTCCCTCCTTCACTGTCTCCTGGAGTTTGCTCAAACTCATGCCCATTGAATAAGTGATATCATCCAACCATCTCATCCTCTGTCGATCCTTACTTCTCCTGCCCTCAATCTTTCCCAGCACCAGGGTCTTTTCCAGTGAGTCATATCTTCATATCAGGTGGCCAAAGTATTGAAGCTTCAGCTTCAGCATCAGTCAGTATTCAGAACTAATTTCCTTTACGACTGTCCTTTAAGCAGGACATGTGAGCAGTTTCATCGTTAGCCCACAGTCAGAATTCAGATGAGTAGAGGCCATGTTTGTGGTTTATCGTTGACAATGATGACTCATATGAGAACTGGATGTGACTCAGACGTGAGCCTGGTGCACGTGAGCACTTTAGTCATATCAATGTTTCCTTTGGTGAGAATTCTCCTCAAGCACTGTGATGTGTTTACAGGGACTTTAACAAGAACAGCACAAAAGTACAAATTGTGTAATTATTTACATGGAGTTTCAAATCACTAATTGATCCAGTCCTGCTGGTATGACAGCTGGTATCACTCAGCTACCCAATGAAAACTGACAGAATCTCCTGAAGAAAAAGGACATCATCAGCAAAATAGGATCAAAACTAATCAGGGGATGTTATAGGAAAACACTCTGCAAAGAATCACTTTGTAGTCATCAGAGCACTCAAATATGGCATTGGGACCTCATAGTCCTTCGGTCACTGAGGTTTTCAGATAGAGGTAGGAATCCTCGAGTTGATATAGAGAGAATTATTACCATAACTAAGGCATTGGGTAGGAATATTTGAAGTTTCTATTTCAAACAGCTGTGTATGTGTGTGTGTGTGTGTGTGTGTGTGTGTGTGTAAAGTAGTAGTAATAGTAGTCAGAGAAAGAGAGAGGGGTCACAAACACAACTTTGGAGGAAGGTAAAGAAGAGACTGGAAGTTTCTGATGTATGAGTTGCCATCCGAAGGCTGGGTCTGGCTGTGACAGTATAGGAAAAGATTCAGCTAGGATGGGGAGGAAAAAACGGTTATGACTTAGCATAATAAGAAGGAGCAAAAGACCAGGAACAAAAGCTTGGCCCTGGGACTAGACAGACCTGGGTTCAGATCTTATCTTGCCACCTTTTAGCATGAGGTGCTAAACAAAGCACATGAGTTGCACTTCTGAGTCTCTGTTTTAGCATTCATAAAATGAAATAATATTTCCTTCCTCAAATGATTGCTGCTGCTGCTGCTGCTGCTAAGTTGCTTCAGTCGTGTCTGACTCTGTGCGACCCCATAGACGGCAGCCCACCAGGATCCCCCGTCCCTGGGATTCTCCAGGCAAGAACGCTGGAATGGTTTGCTATTTCCTTCTCCAGTGCATGAAAGTGAAAAGTGAAAGTGAAGTCACTCAGTCATGTCCAACTCTTGGCGACTTCATGGACTGCAGCCTACCAGGCTCCTCCGTCCATGGGATTTTCCAGGCAAGAGTACTGGAGTGAGTTGCCATTGCCTTCTCTACCTCAAATGGTTATTGAGAGAATTAAGTGATGTGGAGTTTTATATATATATATATATATACACACACACACACACACACACACACATATAGCACCTAAGTATAGTAGCAAGGATATAGGTTGTTTGATCAATGATTATTGTTGTCAGATTCTTACCATGAACTATAATTTCCCCTGGGGTCAGTCCTCTTCTTGACTTATTTTGGCTGGATTGCTTCTAAAGATGAAATATCACCATCAAGGTCTTTTAAACTTGGGGAAATCACTTCTCTATTTTTCCCCTTATAAATGAAAAGATTGGATTAGATGCTTCTAGAACCTTCCTCTCAACCCCACTCCTTGTATTCTATTTTATTATCACTGATAAGCACACCTCTCTCTCATTATTGCCCTCACAGGACCCTGGCTCCCTGCTCTCACTACCCCTACAGCATAAGCACATGCATGCACACACACACACCCACACACACACACACACACGAGCACACATCACCAATTCCTTCTGCTACTCCCTTTCTAGACAAATCTGGCATCTCTGGTTGAGTCATGTTTTTCTATGAAATAAATGAGGCATAAAATTCCACTTGGAAGGAAGCCAGGAATCCTTGAAGGGGAAACTTCGTCTCTTGGTGAGGGGGCACCAATGCCAGAGAGGCTGCTGCAGACATGGGCTTTCCTACTGGCCCAAGGGACCCAGCGAGAGAAGGAGTCCTGCCAGGTTATGGGTTCATTGGAAAGGCCACAACTCCAAAATATCCCAGATTCACAAGAGGAGCAAATCCTATCTCTCCTGTGATCATTCTCATCTAGAGGATTATTGTCATCTCTAAGAACCAGAGGTTATACTTCTTCACAACTCTTGAAATTCATAGTATGTGGCCTCCAGACACACAGCTTTTAAGAAGTCTTAACACACTCCTGTAGGCTTTCTGGTGTGTGTGTGAGAGAGAGTGTGTGTGTTTGAGGGAGAATACTCGACTCCTTGCTGTGATCAGTCGGAAAGCTTAGAGTTAACCTTCACACATCAGCTCTCACATAGCAAACCCGGCCTCAGCCTCAGCATTCCTGGGCTGCCATCACCTGTCTCAGGGTCTCAATATGCCTCAAGTTCTGTTTCCTGTTTAACTCTGCCCTGCATCTAACACCTCATGAGACCTGGTGCAGCTTTGCTGTTAGAGAATGGTTACTATCTGAAGAGGGTGGGTGCCCTTACTACGTACCCCCAGGGGAGATGTCGAGCTGGAGAGGTAAGGATCAGTTTCATGGAGAAAATCCATGCAGGCACAAACACCAGAAACTGATATTTAAACCCCAGGTTCATAAGGGATCCCATGTTTTCACTAGCTGGCCTTGTCTGTTGCACGTCATCAGCAAACATATGTTCACCATGGAAGCAGCCCCGAGCCCATCTGAATCAGTTGCTATTTCTGTAAGAAGTGGGAGGGGAGGAGAAAGTGAGGGGAGACTGTTGCATGGCAGGCCTGTGCAGTGCTATAAATAGTTGCCATAGAAAGCTCTGGGTTCTCATTTGCGTGAAGGATACCAGGAAGGCCAACATGGTTCTCTGAGCAGATGCAACTCTTAATCCACCCTCAGGGCACTGCCAGGTACTGGGCGGTTTCTAGGGGAAGAGAGACTTGGTTTGAATTCCAGATTTGCAACACACTCTTGTGTGCCTTTGGGAACACAAATTGCTTCCATCGTCCAGTTTCAGCTCTCCCACTCTGACCACCATCTTCTACCTTTCCAATACCCCACCTCCATCAACACTTAACTCCGTCACCACTTTGACTCCCATCAGGACCTCAGGTTCATTGATCTACTAGTGTTTCACCATCCCTCACCACCTTCATGACTTCTTCTCACTCATTGCCCATCTTAAAATTCCATGGTCATTCAGTCATTATTCCCTTGCAAATATCCTTCATTTCCTTGTTCCTCTCTTGCTTTGACATACTTGTTGGGATAAACCAAAAATATAGTTATGTTCTCTTCTTTGCCTTCTCCACACCTGCAGCTATGGGCTTCCCAGGTAGTTCAGTGGTAAAGCCAACGCAGGAAATCCATGTTCAATCCCTGGGTTGCAAAGATCCTCTGGAGAAGGGAATGGCAGTCCATCCAGTATTCTTGCCTGGGAAATCCCATAGACATAGAAGACTGGTGGGCTAGAGTCTATGGGGATGCAGAGAGTCGGACATGACTTAGTAACTGACCACAATGGTCCACCTTCAACTGGACCATTTTCCCTGGCCCATTCATGGTCTACTTTCCTATCTTGTGCTTTTTTTTTTTTTTTTCTCTCTTCAAATCTCTTCACCCATCTTTTCTCTCAGTTTCTGGCTTCCTTTCTACTTTTTTGAGAAAATTAAGGAATCAGAAGAAAAGTGCCACAAATTCCCACCTCCACACCCACCTATCCTCCTATATCTGACTTCTGTTACAATGGACAATTCTCTCCATTATCAGTTAAGGAAATTCCAGCATGCTGCTATACTATCTTATTGTTCTGACCTCTCACTTTCCTCTATAGGTATAGCTCCATTTATCTCTTAACCTTTACACAAAATTCTTTAAGATACTGGCCTGGGCAGTAATCACTATTTCCAAAATTTTTTTTAATTCTTTTTTTTACTCACTTTAATCAAGTTTTTGCTCCAATGAAAGCACTCTTATTAAGGCCACTGGCAATTCCCATGTTGCTAAATGCAATAGTAGGCCCTCAGCAGATATTTATAGAGCAAATGAATGAAACATCCCAAGCCTCATCTTCTTCATATGTAAAATGAGATAATAACACATACTTTTGTGGTATCGTTAGAGGATTAATCGACATTCTATAAGCAAAAGATTTAGCAAAGTAAGTGCTAAGTTAAATATTGAGCAAAGGAATTTGCTACATTTGGAGAGAAAATATTTACCTGAAAAGCCTGTGAAGAGTCCGTCAATACTGAACCTATAAGGAAAGATGTTGATCATATAAGGTAGTCAGATGGTAAGGTTTCTTCCAGTTCTGGCAAAGAGGACACATTTCATTTTTATAACTTGGATATTAAATGTTTCATTGATACACTGAAAAATGAGAATTTATATATTGTTTTTTAATGAGACGGTAGGACTTCTTTCCAGAGAGGGCAAAGTTAAGATCTGGGTAAAGGAGATATTAGTACATTAAGTTTGTTCAAATAATGCATAGCAGAATATAAAGAATATGTATGAAACCATCAGAGAATAAGTGACTTCTGAGAGAGAGGAGAGAGAGGAGGAAAGAGACAGAGGTGGGGAAAAAGGGAGGGAGGGAGGCAGTAAAAAGAAGTGGCTAAGAACTGAGCTATAGCTGTTTGGTTGGAAACACTGAAAAGATGGTCTGGCCAAGCCACAGATAAAAAGGTAAGCCATGGAAAGGATTCTAGGAGATGCAGTATTTCTCTGTAAGACTCTCATCATATCTTTTTGGAGGGAATATACATTTCTGAAAACTTTGAGGGCAATTTGGCAATGTATGTTTTTNAGCCTGTGGGCTGCTGTCTATGGGGTCGCACAGAGTCGGACATGACTGACACGACTTAGCCGCAGGAGCAGCAGCAAGGTGGGAGGGAGGGTAAGCGTTCTATAATCTTATGACTGTATCTCAGTTTTTTAGTGAACCTCTTTGTCTGGTCCATGACCTTCCCAAATGTTTCTGCAGTGGGATGTTTCTGTTTTCTTTCTTTTTATTTATTTATTTTTGTTGTTGTTAGCCTACCTTAGGTGACTTGGAGTCTAGAAGGTAGAGTGGGAAGACATCTCTTCTCTCAGTTAGAATAAAGCTCTGAGAAAGTCTTTCCTCAGGAATGTAAGCCTGTCTTACAGAGAAACCTGTAAGTGTATTTCACAATGATTACTTATGAAAAAACATAAATTTGACTCACCTCTGATGTTTCTCTGACATAAATTTCTAGAGGTAGAATTTCTAAATCAAAGAATAATCCTAAATTTCTTAGTTGGGTTGCTGAAATGCCTTTCATGAGAATTGTACCAGTTCATCCTCTCAGTCTCAGGGGATTACAATAGTGCCCTTTCTAACTTTAATATATATACCATATTGTATATATACATGCCCATAGTCTTGGAAGTGAGGAATCTAAAACTATCTTTTATTTTTCTTAAAATTTTCCTTATTTAAAAAAATAACATTGGCAAGAGTGGCTGCTAATATTTTTTTTTTTAATTTTATTTTATTTTACTTTACAGTACTCTACTGGTTTTGGCATACATTGACTTGAACCCGCCACGGGTGTACACGATCTCCCAAACATGAACCCCTCTCCCTCCTCCCACCCCACATCATCCCTCTGGATCATCCCCATACACCAGCCCCAAGCATCCTGCATCCTGCATTGAACACAGACTGGAGATTCATTTCTACATGATAGTACACATATTTCAATGCTATTCTCCCAAATCATCCCACCCTCTCTCCCTCCCTCTCCCTCTCCCTCAGAGTCCAAATGTCCACTCTACACATCTGCGTCTCTCTTGCTGTCCTGCATACAGGGTCCTCATTACCATCTTTCTAAATTCCATATATATGTGTTAGTATACTATATTGGTGTTTTTCTTTCTGGCTTACTTCACTCTGTATAATTGGTTCCAGTTTCATCCATCTTATTAGAACTGATTCAAATGTATTCTTTTTAATGGCTGAGTAATACTCCATTGTGTATATGTACCACAGCTTTCTTATCCATTCATCTGCTGATGGACATCTAGGTTGTTTCCATGTCCTGGCTATTTTAAAC
>SJYX01024766.1:26461-68321 GCA_006410675.1 Oreotragus oreotragus | reverse complement strand
GCTTTCTTATCCATTCATCCGCTGATGGACATCTAGGTTGTTTCCATGTCCTGGCTATTATAAACAGTGCTGCAATGAACATTGGGGTACATGTGTCTCTTTCTATTCTGGTTTCCTCGGTGTGTATGCCCAGCAATGGGATTGCTGGGTCATAAGGCAGTTCTATTTGCAATTTCTTAAGGAATCTCCACACTGTTCTCCATAGTGGCTGTACTAGTTTGCATTCCCACCAACAGTGTAAGAGGGTTCCCTTTTCTCCACACCCTCTCCAGCATTTATTGCTTGCAGACTTTTGGATCGCAGCCATTCTGACTGGTGTGAAGTGGTATCTCATTGTGGTCTTGATTTGCATTTCTCTGATAATGAGTGACGTTGAGCATCTTTTCATGTGTTTGTTAGCCATCCGTATGTTCAAAGACCTTTGGAAAGCAATTATTGTTACTTCACTTCTGCCTGTTAAATTGCATACTAGCTTCTCTTATGACAAGAGAAAAGGTGATTCTAAAAATCTTGTTAATCAAGTTGATACAGAAGAACTCAGCACAAGCATTTAGTTGAGTAGTAAACAAGAGGATCATCTTCTCAAGGCAAAGAGCCAGCTCATTGGAAAATGCATTTAAGGAAATCTTATGGCCAAACACTGGGTGGCCATTAGATCATACTGAACCAGATATGAGCCCCTAGGCACCTAGAACTAAAAATAAAAACAAGAACCTAAACTAGAACTCAAAGGTCACACACTGCAGGGAATTATCAATACACAAAATTAAACTAATAAGCAATCAGCACCAGACTAGAAACAACAAACCTTGGAGGGCAGAGGAAACTAGAACTCAAAGGCCACCCACTGCAGGACATTATCAATACACAGAATTAATCTAGGAACATCACCAAACTATTAAACAAACAGCAACAAACTGAAAACAACAAACCTGGGAGGGCAGAGGAATGTGATAACTGGAGTGTTATAATGTGTTATCTAAGACATCTAGTTTTAAACAATAATTGTGATATCCTTGGTGGCTCAGCTGGTGAAGATTCCACCTGCAGTGTGGGAGACTGGCCTTCGATCCCTGTGTTGGGGAGATCCCCTGGAGAAGGGAACAGCTACCTACTCCAGTATTCTGGCCTGGAGAATTCCATGGACTCTATAGACCATGGGGTTGCAAAGAGTTGGAAATGACTGAGAGCCTTTCACTACTTCTATGTATCATACAAAGAAACAGGAAAGTATGCAACATACAGAGGAAATAAAAACAATCAAAAGCAAGTGTCTCTGATAGGCACAGATAAACAGGATGTGGCACATAAATAAAATGGAATATTACTCTCCCATAAAAATAATGAAACTGTACCATTTGCAGCAGCATGGCTGCAACTAGTGATTATCACACTAAGAGAAGTCAGTTAGACAGAGAAACATAAACACCATATGATATGACTTATATGTAGAATCTAAAATGACACAAATGAACTTATCTATGAAACAGAAATAGACTCATAGACATAGTGATCAGACTTGTGGTTGCCAAGGGAGAGTGGGCTGGGGGAGGGATGCAGTGGGAGGTCCAGGTTAGCAGATGTAAGTGACTGCATGCAGAATGGATAAACAGCAAGGCCCTGTTGCATAGCACAGAGAACTCTATTCAGTATCCTGTGATAAAGCAGGTGGCCAATAAACACAGGAAAAGATACTCAACTTTGCTCATTATTAAATAAATGCAAATCAAAACTACAATGAGATATCACCTCACATTGGTCAGAATGGCCATCATCAAAAATTTTACAAACAATAAATGCTGGAGAGGGTGTGGGGAAAGGAACCTTCTTGCACTGTTGGTGGGAATGTAAATTGATATAGATACTATGGAGAATGGTATGGAGATTCCTTAAAAATCTAGGATTAAAAGAAACATATGACCCACTACTATGCATCGATTCAGTTCAGTTCAGTTCTGTCACTCAGTCATATATGACTCTTTGCGACCCCATGAATTACAGCACACCAAGCCTCCCTGTCCATCACCATCTCCTGGAGTTCACTCAAACTCACGTCCATCGAGTTGGTGATGCCATCCAGCCATCTCATCCTCTGTTGTCCCCTTCTCCTCCTGCCCCCAATCCCTCCCAGCATCAGAGTCTTTTCCAATGAGTCACCTCTTTGCAAGAGGTGGCCAAAGTACTGGAGTTGCAGCTTTAGCATCATTCTTTCCAAAGAACACCCAGGGCNGATGCCATCCAGCCATCTCATCCTCTGTTGTCCCCTTCTCCTCCTGCCCCCAATCCCTCCCAGCATCAGAGTCTTTTCCAATGAGTCACCTCTTTGCATGAGGTGGCCAAAGTACTGGAGTTGCAGCTTTAGCATCATTCTTTCCAAAGAACACCCAGGGCTGATCTCCTTCAGAATGGACTGATTGGATCTCCTTGCAGTCCAAGGGACTCTCAAGAGTCTTCTCCAACACCACAGTTCAAAAGCATCAATTCTTCGGCGCTCAGCTTTCTTCACAGTCCAACTCTTACATCCATACATGACCACAGGAAAAACCATAGCCTTGACTAAATGGACCTTTGTTGACAAAGTAATGTCTCTGCTTTTCAATATGCTACCTAGGTTGGTCATAACTTTTCTTCCAAGGAGTAAGCATCTTTTAATTTCATGACTGCAGTCACCATCTGCAGTGATTTTGGAGCCCCCCCCAAAATAAAGTCTGACACTGTTTCCACTGTTTCCCCATCTATTTCCCATGAAGTGATGGGACAGGATGCCATGATCTTCATTTTCTGAATGTTGAGCTTTAAGCCAACCTTTTCACTCTCCTCTTTCACTTTCATCAAGAGGCTTTTTAGTTCCTCTTCACTTTCTGCCATAAGGGTGGTGTCATCTGTATATCTGAGGTGATTGATATTTCTCCCGGCAATCCTGATTCCAGCTTATGCTTCTTCCAGCCCAGCATTTCTCATAATGTACTCTGCTATACATCCTGAGAAAACCATAATTCAAAAAGACACATGTACCCCAGTGTTCACTGCAGTGTTATTTACAATAGCCAGGACATGGAAGTAACCTAGGTATCCACTGACAGATGAATAGATAATGAAGTTATGGTACATATATACAATGGAATCTTACTCAGCTGTAAAAAAGAATGAATTTGTATTAGTTGTAGTGAGGTGGGTGAACCTAGAAACTGTTATACAGAGTGAAGTAAGTCAGAAAGAGAAAACAAATATAGTAATGCGGTTATATGGAATCTAGAAAAATAGTACTGATGGAGCTATTTGCAGGGAAGGAATGGAGATGTTGACATGGAGAAAGGACTTGTGGATACAGAGAGGGAACAGGATAGGATGAATTGAGAAAGCAGCGTTGACATATATACACTGCCATGTGTAATGGTGAGAAGTTGTTAGTTGAATGATAGCAGCTGAGAAGTTGTTATATAATGCAGGGAGCCCAGCCTGGTGCTCTCTGATGACCTGGAAGGGTGGGATGGGGGAAAGGGAGGGAGGCTCAAAGGGGGCAGGATATATGTGTGTAATTATGACTGATTCATGCTGTTGTGTGGCTTAAAGTATTACAATATTGTAAAGCAATTATCCTCCAATTTTAAAAAATGTGAAATAGAATGGATATTTAAAAAAGACTATATATGTATATGTACATATATAACTGAATCATTCTGCTGTACAGAAGAAATGAATACAACCTTGTAAATCAATTATACTTAAATTTAAAAATAAACCAAAGAAATTATGAAATAATTGATATTGGTGGGATGTGGCTTTTTTTCTCTGGGAAGGTAAAATCATCTTCACTTACATATGGATGACTGTATCCATAAGGTAGAAACATAGAGTGTATTGTTGTTGATGATGGATATATGAAAGTGAAAGTTGCTCAGCTATGTCCGACTCCTTGCGACTCCACGGAGTATACAATCCATAGAATTCTCCAGCCAGAATACTGGAGTGGGTAGCCTTTCCCTTCTCCAGGGCATCTTCCTGAGCCAGGAATCGAACCAGGGTCTCTTGCATTGCAGGCAGATTCTTTACCAACTGAGCTATAAGGGAATATATATCCTGATGGATATATTGATATGTTCAAATATGTGTAGAAATATGTACCTGGTTCTAAAAACCAGGGGTTGATTGTTTAGTTCAGTTCAGTCACTCAGTTGTGTCCAAAACTGTGACCCATGGACTGTAGCATGCCAGGCTTCCCTGTCCATCATCAGCTCCTGGAGTTTGCTCAAACTCATGTCCATTGATTCAGTGATGCCATCCAAATATCTCATCCTCTGTCGTCCCCTTCTCCTGCCTTCAAGCTTTCCCAGCATCAGGGCCTTTTCCAATGAGTCAGTTCAGCTTCGATGGACTGGCTTGATCTCCCTGCAGTCCAGGGGACTCTCAAGAGTCTTCTCCAACACCACAGTTCAAAGCATGAATTCTTCGGCACTCAGCTTTTTCAGTGATGCCATCCAAATATCTCATCCTCTGTCGTCCCCTTCTCCTGCCTTCAAGCTTTCCCAGCATCAGGGCCTTTTCCAATGAGTCAGTTCAGCTTCGATGGACTGGCTTGATCTCCCTGCAGTCCAGGGGACTCTCAAGAGTCTTCTCCAACACCACAGTTCAAAGCATGAATTCTTCGGCACTCAGCTTTCTTTATAGTCCAACTCTCATATCCATACATGACTCCTGAAAAAATCATAACTCTGATTAGAGGGGCCTTTGTAGGCAAAGTAATGTCTCTGTTTTTGAATATGATGTCTAGTTTGGTCATAACTTTTCTTTCAAGGAGCAAGTGTCTTTTAATTTCGAGGCTGCTGTCACCATCTGCAGTGATTTTGGAGCCCAAGAAAATAAAGTCTGTCACGGTTTCCATTGTTTCTCCATCTATTTGCCATGAAGTGATGGGAAAGAGGCCATGATCTTAGTTTTTTGAATGTTGAGTTTTAAGTCAGCTCTTTCACTCTCCTCTTTCACTTTCATCAAGAGGCTCTTTAGTTCTTCTTCACCTTCTGCCATAAGGTGGTGTCATCTGCATATCTGAGGTTACTGATATTTCTCCCAGCAATCTTGATTCCAGCTTGTGCTTCATCCAGTCTGGCATTTTGCATGATGTACTCTGCATATACGTTAAATAAGCAGGGTGATAGTATACAGCCTTGACACACTCCTTTCCCAATTTAGAACTAATCCATTGTTTCATGTCCAGTTCTGACTGTTGTTTCTTGACCTGCATACAGATTTCTCAGGAGGTAGGTAAGGTGGTGGTATTCCCATCTCTTGAAGAATTTTCCACAGTTTCCTGTGATCCACACAGTCAAAGACTTTGGTGTAATGAATAAAGCAGAAATAGATGTTTTTCTGGAACTCTCTCTTTTAAAAAATTTTTTCCAACAGATGTTGGGAATTTGATCTCCGGTTTCTATTTTTTTTTTTCTTTTCTAAATCCAGCTTGAACATCTGGAAGTTCTTGGTTCATGTACTGTTGAAGCCTGGCTTAGACAATTTTGAGCATTACTTTGCTAGCATGTGAGATATGTGCAACTCTGTTGTAGTTTGAGCATTCTTTGGCATTGTCTTTCTTTGGGATTGGAATGAAAACTGATCTTTTCCAGTCCTTCCTTGGTTTCTCTAATTTTCTTGAAGAGATCTCTAGTCTTTCCCATTCTGTTGTTTTCCTCTATTTCTTATGTATACTGATAGCTAATTCACTTCCTTGTATAGCAGAAATTAACACAACATCATAAAGTAACTATACCCAATTTTTAAGAGGGAAAAAGTAAGGAAGAAAAAAAGAAAGCTAAGTATCTTTGGTAGGAAAAATATCACAGATCGGAATCTGAAACCTTTCCTCTCCGCACACAAAGGCCATGATTTATGTAACATACAGGTTAAGCCTCCTTCAGAATGTCCAGCCCATTGGAACCTTAAACAGTGGAAAAGCACACAGGGTTGGGTGCGGAGAGTTTGAAGAAGCTATAATTAAAGGTTTACTGCACTCCCATGGCAAATTAATCACAGAGCCAGGTGAAGAGTCAAGCATCACAAAAAATGCAAAGTAAATCCCACTAAACATATTTCACCTGCAAGGAAAAGTTTTTCTCACAACACAAGGCTTTCTATGTCAAGAAAAGTGAACAAGAGCCAAGACAGTTGCCTGGGAAGTTCAGGTAGTTGTTGGAGAAATCTCCGTGGGTCACAGGACCTTAAAACCTATGTAGTAGGTGAGAGCTGGCATCTTGAATCAAACTGACCAGAGTTCAAGAATCACCTCCATCATTGATCAGCTCTGAGATCTGAACAAGTTCTTTAATATCACAGAAAAAATACAGATAAAATAATATTAGGTGGCTGAAAGCATTCAATGAGCTAATCCACACAGAACATCTAGAACAATGACTGTAAGGTAGTAAGTGCTCCATAAATATGAGCCATGATTTTTATGATGTTAGCAGCTTTATCATTATAATATAAGCACAAACCTCTACAGATGGCTCAAAAGAATGCTTTAGTTCAACTCTTAAAACCCCGGAACTATGTCTCCATATTGGATATATTCCTGATGATTTCAGATGACTAATCATGCACACACAAATAAAGTACATGTAAGATTATCTGTAAAATAACATCATTCTCATTCACATAACCCAATAAGTTTATAGGGTGGCTACTTTCTGTTTTACAGATAAACAAGGGCCATAAAAAAGAGGATGGCCTTGCTCAAGGGCATAAATGATGCAACCAGGACATGAATCCAGGTCTGAGTCCAGAATCTACGTCTGAATCACAAGACATTGTTCCTCTAGGTACATGTCCTTCCTCTGTGTCCAGAAAAAAGAAACACTGAAACACTGGAAGCTGTTGGTCACACACACATAATTGTTTATTTCTCTAGATTCTCCAACTTCTAAACACAGAAAACTAGGGTGCATCATTCCCTAGCCATGCATTTCACTAAATTACAATTTATTGATGTTGTTATCTAAGGCAGTCAATACAAAAATAATCTACTTGAAACTACGTTAAAATAATTTTCGTGAATGAAAAAATTTTAAACTATGGTCCATCATCTTACATAACATCCCAATGACCACAGCTAACATAATTCATTCACCCTTAAATTTAGTTCAAAATTAAAAGGCGAGGGGATTGCTTTGTTTTTGTCAGATAATGAAAACCATTTAACTCAATGTTTTGTTTTGTTTTTTTCTTTTTTGGCCAGAAAGCACCAAACAAACTGAATACACATCAACTAAAGAAAATCAGTTCGTGTGGGGTGCCTCATTACACCTATGACTGTTTTCAAATACAAAGGACACTGGTTCGATGCCTGGGCTGGGAAGATTATATTAAAATGTGACGTAACCAAAAAAATAAAAAATAAAAAAATAAAGAGCCTGTATCATAATGTATCCTTTTCTCTCAAAATACCCTATTGAGTAATATTTTCATTTATAAACACAATCTCTTCAAAGTAAGAGGAAACAGGCTTTAAAAGTTTCAAGGAAGCCTCGGACCCCACAGACCTGCTTCAAAACAGCTGATGACTGTGCCTTTGAAGCATGGAGACAATGGCTGTGAGGGCACTGAAGGCAGGAGACCACGCAGCTCTGGCCTTTCCCATGGCTGGACAAGCGGCAGCCCGACCCTGTAATGAGCTCCAGCGGAGACCGACAATCAGGAGCCAAATCTATGGCTCAGGAGAGAGCCAGCAGCGGAGGGGAAGCTCTCTTAAGCAGGAGCTATTGGGTAACAGTGCCTCTTCTCGCCATCCAACCCCATCATCTGTGTGCACCCCTCATTACCAGCCACATTAGGAAACATTGTATCTTCTCCAGCTGCAAGCAAAGGAATTGCCCTGTGGCCCAAACGTGTGACTAACGACTAGAACTTTGGCTTCCTGCTTGACACGTGGCCTTTGGAATTACGTGAACCTGTTGTAAAAGACACACCACTGTCGCAGACGTTTGGAGACAGATTAAGCTCCAGATGGAAGACTGTCGGTGTCAGTCGGTCACTGTTCTTACAGCCCGGCTGGCCTTTCAACTCAGCACCAACAGGGAATCATTTCAACACTCAGTCCCTATGCTCAATTAAGTCTGAGGATTGAAGTCAAGAGTCCCCAGTTTTCTAAGCATTCTCCACCAAATACTTGCTTTCTACCTGCCACTACCTGCTCGTTCAGAGTAACTTCTTTAGGTAGCATTCACCCTTGAGTGTGTCTTTCCATTTCAGAGTGACCATTTCACTATTCTGCATTAAGTCCCAGCTCTTCAGTGTTATTACATTAACTGTCTTATCAGCTGTCCCATAAAGAGATAAAATCTGGATCAAATACAGGACTTGTTGTCAAGGGACAAAAGATAAGGAAAAGACTGGGAAGAAGAGAAATATGACTATAGTTTATGAAACATTTAGGAAGCTACTGAACACCTTCCCTTTCCCCTTGCCCCCTCCCCTGATTCTCTGGACCTGGCAGTTTCAGCCAGTTTGTTTTATGTTCTCATTGTGATAGATGTTTAGTTCAAGGCTGTTGACTTTGCTCTTTGGTTACAACCCATCCAGTAATTTGTCTCCTTTCTAGCCTTAATTTTTAAAAATACATGTATGTGATTTCACATCAAAGGAATTTCATTGCGTTTCATAAATTCATAGGCATTCCTCCAGATGCCTGTGGTGACTTTTTCTTTCATTTTAGCTACGTCCGCATTTTTGGTATAAACTTGCGATCAGAATAACAATCACAGCTAACGTTTTTCTAAATATTGTACATATAATAACTCATGTAATCATCGCAACAACCTTTGAGGGGAGGTATCATTATTGTCTTTCATGGATGAGCCAAGACCTAGAGAAATCCATGAACCTACTAATGAAGACATTTAGTTGGCCGGGGGTACAGCCAAGATTCCAGTCCAGGCAGCCTAGCTCTAGAACTCATGTGCTAAACCTCTATGAGACACTGTTCTTCAGAATGAGCATTACATGGTTTCCCTGGTGGTCCAGTGGTTAAGAATTCTCCTGCCAGTGCAGGGGACATCAGTTTGATCCCTGGTTTGGGAAGATTCCACATGCACGGGGCAACAAAAGCCCATATGCCACAACTACTGAGCCCATGTTCTAGAGCCCTTAGGCCACAGCTACTCAGCCTGCATACCACCAAGTACTGTAGCCTGCAGGCCTAGAACCTGTGCTCAACAAGAGAAAACACCACAATTACAAGCCCGTGTGCCACAATAGAGTAGCCTCCACTCACCAAGACTAGGGAAAGCCCACATGCAGCAACCAAGACTCAGAGCAGTCAAAAATAAATAAATAAATGAATTAAAAGAAGGAGTATTACAACTCCCTGGGTTTCTACTCCAAACTCAAAAGTAAAATACTAATTATAAATAGAGTACATGACTTTGCAAAACATGTGTGAAAGTACATAAATTAAGAATTAAACTTTGCCTTCTCTCCTTCCTCTCATCCTTCTACTATCTCATCCTTATGAATTCATTCCCTGAGAGAGTCAGCATTACAAACTTGACATGTACTTCTGGTTTTGAACACAGAAATGATAAAGAACATGCCTGCCAATGCTGAAGATGCCAGGGACACAGGTTCAATCCCTGGTTCAGAAAGACCCCCTGGAGAAGGAAATGGCAATGCACTCCAGTATTCTTGCCTGGAAACATCCATGGACAGAGGAGCCTGGAGGGCTACAGTCCATGGGGTCGCGAGAGTCAGACCCAACTGAGTGACTAAGCACACACACAATATAATACATAGTGTTCTTCCTCATGCTTGGCATCTCTTCATATCAGTTCACAGGGCTCTCTACTCCATGCTTTGTAATGGCTGCAAAGTAATATCGATGTACAGACACATAGCATCTTATTAGCGAGTCCCCCTTAATAAATACTTTGCTGCTGCTAAATCGCTTCGGTCGTGTTCGACTCTGCGACCCCATAGACGGCAGCCCACCAGGCTCCCCTGTCCCTGGAATTCTCCAGGCAAGAACACTGGAGTGGGTTGCCATTTCCTTCTCCAATGCATGAAAGTGAAAAGTGGAAGTGAAGTCGCTCAGTCGTGTCTGACTCTTAGCGACCCCACAGACTGCAGCCCACCAAGCTCCTCCGTCCATGGGATTTTCCAGGCAAGAGTACTGGAGTAGGGTGCCATTACCCACTTTCAATTTCTCACTACTACCAACAAGGCTGCAGTGAATTTCTCTGTATAACTTGATCAAGAATATCTTTAGAATATGTTGTTAAAAATGTCAAATAATTTTTAGGTCAAAACATTTCAAGCTATAGTTGATATTTACAAACTATCCATCCCAAAGATTACTATATTGATTTTTACTTACAACAGTTTAAATGAGTCTGTAGCCCCCACATTTTTGTTCACAATGGTTATCACTTCCCTATGCTCAATTAAGTCTGAGGATTGAAGTCAAGAGTCCCCAGTTTTCTAAGCATTCTCCACCAAATACTTGCTTTCTACCTGCCACTACCTGCTCGTTCAGAGTAACTTCTTTAGGTAGCATTCACCCTTGAGTGTGTCTTTCCATTTCAGAGTGACCATTTCACTATTCTGCATTAAGTCCCAGCTCTTCAGTGTTATTACATTAACTGTCTTATCAGCTGTCCCATAAAGAGATAAAATCTGGATCAAATACAGGACTTGTTGTCAAGGGACAAAAGATAAGGAAAAGACTGGGAAGAAGAGAAATATGACTATAGTTTATGAAACATTTAGGAAGCTACTGAACACCTTCCCTTTCCCCTTGCCCCCTCCCCTGATTCTCTGGACCTGGCAGTTTCAGCCAGTTTGTTTTATGTTCTCATTGTGATAGATGTTTAGTTCAAGGCTGTTGACTTTGCTCTTTGGTTACAACCCATCCAGTAATTTGTCTCCTTTCTAGCCTTAATTTTTAAAAATACATGTATGTGATTTCACATCAAAGGAATTTCATTGCATTTCATAAATTCATAGGCATTCCTCCAGATGCCTGTGGTGACTTTTTCTTTCATTTTAGCTACGTCCGCATTTTTGGTATAAACTTGCGATCAGAATAACAATCACAGCTAACGTTTTTCTAAATATTGTACATATAATAACTCATGTAATCATCGCAACAACCTTTGAGGGGAGGTATCATTATTGTCTTTCATGGATGAGCCAAGACCTAGAGAAATCCATGAACCTACTAATGAAGACATTTAGTTGGCCGGGGGTACAGCCAAGATTCCAGTCCAGGCAGCCTAGCTCTAGAACTCATGTGCTAAACCTCTATGAGACACTGTTCTTCAGAATGAGCATTACATGGTTTCCCTGGTGGTCCAGTGGTTAAGAATTCTCCTGCCAGTGCAGGGGACATCAGTTTGATCCCTGGTTTGGGAAGATTCCACATGCACGGGGCAACAAAAGCCCATATGCCACAACTACTGAGCCCATGTTCTAGAGCCCTTAGGCCACAGCTACTCAGCCTGCATACCACCAAGTACTGTAGCCTGCAGGCCTAGAACCTGTGCTCAACAAGAGAAAACACCACAATTACAAGCCCGTGTGCCACAATAGAGTAGCCTCCACTCACCAAGACTAGGGAAAGCCCACATGCAGCAACCAAGACTCAGAGCAGTCAAAAATAAATAAATAAATGAATTAAAAGAAGGAGTATTACAACTCCCTGGGTTTCTACTCCAAACTCAAAAGTAAAATACTAATTATAAATAGAGTACATGACTTTGCAAAACATGTGTGAAAGTACATAAATTAAGAATTAAACTTTGCCTTCTCTCCTTCCTCTCATCCTTCTACTATCTCATCCTTATGAATTCATTCCCTGAGAGAGTCAGCATTACAAACTTGACATGTACTTCTGGTTTTGAACACAGAAATGATAAAGAACATGCCTGCCAATGCTGAAGATGCCAGGGACACAGGTTCAATCCCTGGTTCAGAAAGACCCCCTGGAGAAGGAAATGGCAATGCACTCCAGTATTCTTGCCTGGAAACATCCATGGACAGAGGAGCCTGGAGGGCTACAGTCCATGGGGTCGCGAGAGTCAGACCCAACTGAGTGACTAAGCACACACACAATATAATACATAGTGTTCTTCCTCATGCTTGGCATCTCTTCATATCAGTTCACAGGGCTCTCTACTCCATGCTTTGTAATGGCTGCAAAGTAATATCGATGTACAGACACATAGCATCTTATTAGCGAGTCCCCCTTAATAAATACTTTGCTGCTGCTAAATCGCTTCGGTCGTGTTCGACTCTGCGACCCCATAGACGGCAGCCCACCAGGCTCCCCTGTCCCTGGAATTCTCCAGGCAAGAACACTGGAGTGGGTTGCCATTTCCTTCTCCAATGCATGAAAGTGAAAAGTGGAAGTGAAGTCGCTCAGTCGTGTCTGACCCTCAGCGACCCCACAGACTGCAGCCCACCAAGCTCCTCCGTCCATGGGATTTTCCAGGCAAGAGTATTGGAGTAGGGTGCCATTACCCACTTTCAATTTCTCACTACTACCAACAAGGCTGCAGTGAATTTCTCTGTATAACTTGATCAAGAATATCTTTAGAATATGTTGTTAAAAATGTCAAATAATTTTTAGGTCAAAACATTTCAAGCTATAGTTGATATTTACAAACTATCCATCCCAAAGATTACTATATTGATTTTTACTTACAACAGTTTAAATGAGTCTGTAGCCCCCACATTTTTGTTCACAATGGTTATCACTCCAACCTTTTAATTATAAAAATTGGGTTATAATAAGCTTCCTAACTTTCGATTCCTAATTTCCTAGTACTTATTCATCAAGCCTTAAGAATGAAATAAAGCAATTTACTCAATCTCAAAATAACCTACCTGATTCCCCAAATAACAATTCTAATCTGACCTCATTTACATAGCAACTTCCAACTTTTTCCAGATTGAGTTACAAACGGATGAATCTCATAGAACCTAGACCAAAATCTAACAATAAAATAAGAAGCTATTTTGGTAAGGGAAGTGACTCTCCAAGGTCATTAGAGGCATCCAGAATTGTCTTCTATGTCCCCAGGCATAAACTAAAATATCCACTACTTTTTGACAGTATAAATGTAGAATGTGCCCCAGTCTGAATAGAAATGAGCCAATCTTAAGTGCAGAACTAAATTTCTGGGAGCTGTGAAGGTTACCTGGAGGCATGAATTAGGTAGATCTGATTCTATCTTGAAAGAAGTAGAAAAAAATTACTTTCCAGGTGTTTAGTACCCCTCAAGCATGGTCATTCACAGGATCCTCTTCTAGCTCCACAAGATAGACAGTTGCCATTTTTCAGCTCTACTCACTGAAGATGCTGTTTTGCATCCCCAAATGGCACCTCAAAGGACAAACTGATATGACAGACAGGCTTATAGAGACATCATCATTTTCTTTATCATCATCTTCATCAAAATTAGCATCCTGTGAACCATGTGCACTGTGCTAATTCTCTAACCAACCTCAAGAAGTAGATACCATTATTATTCAACTTTACAGATGTGAATACAAAATCATAAGTTAATCGGTGCTATTGCCAGGACTCAAACTACCTCTGCACTATGTCAAAAGCCAATCTCTACTCCCTTCCACAATTATGAAATAAAGAAACATATAGTCAAAGAGCAAAAGAGTCCCAAATATAGAAAGACTGAAAGAGAATCAGTTCAGTTCAGTCCAGTTCAGCCGCTCAGTCATGTCCGACTCTTTGCAACCACATGGACTGCAGCACGCCAGGCCTCCCTGTCCATCACCAACTCCCAGAGTTCACTCCAACTCATGTCCATTGTGTCAGTGATGCCATCCAACCATCTCATCCTCTGTTGAAAGAGAATAGTGGCAGTTAGTTTCTTTAATATAATGGACCGGTATGATCGTAAACCTCTTGTTTCAAAATATTTATATGTAGGTTAAAGTTCATGGGCACAAACGTCCATAAGGGGCCAGGAAAGTGACATGCATGAATAAAGAGGGTCAACTATATGACAATAGCAGTGGTGAAGAGAGCTGTGCACATACCCCATCTGAAGACAGCAATGCTGCCAGATCACTGAATTATTTCAAGAGAAGTATAAAATCCAATTTTTAATGCAAAACATTTCTATTTCTAAATCTAATCTGAAAGTCTTAAAAACATTTTAAGGGTGAGTTTGCGACCTCTGACGCCCACACATAAGCAATAATGTGGAAGGAGCTGCAGCAGCACCATAGGACACTTTCCTAGCAACAATCTAGCCTTCATCTTTGCTAAAAGACACACTCTGATCTTTCTCAGGAATCTGGTGTAAAGTGGTAATGTGCTAAGCGAAGACAGGCCCTGCCTCTAGTCCAAGAGGCTGAATCATGATTAGCCTAAGCCACTGAAGGTAACCGAATTCTCCTTTGCCAATGACTAGGCTAGGAGGAGATACACATGTGACTCATTTCTAGATAAAAAGAACTGAAAAGGTATCTGCCAAAAGCCTTTAAGGAACAATTTCCTCCTGTGACAAAATAAATAAGAGAGGCCTGCCACAAGAAGGCCCTTCTTGCCCCTTCCTTTCCTATCCTGTTTTGGATGCTAATCTGGGACACTGTAGAGTTGAAATCTCTGGCAGCCTTCTTGTGAGCATGAGGCAACAATCCTGAAGATAAAAGGGAGCACACAAAAGATGGTGTAATGGAAGCATGGAAGAGGCTGGGTCCTTGTTGAGCATCTAAAACAAGGCTTCTTGTTCAGAAATTATTAAACATCCTTTATTTTAGGATACCATTAATTGACTTTTCTGTTAGTTGGTACTGAATACATTCTAATGAAGGATGTCTCAATCTCAATTCAGAGTTCTAGCCTTTTGTTTACAACATCCTTAATGCAGAAAAACTTAAGCAACACCAAGTTTATGCAGTTAGAGTCTGCAACTAGATGTGAGATAAGGCTCTGCCACTTGAGAACACCCACACTCTGCTTCAAAATTTAAATTATGCTGTTAGCTTTTCAAGATGGATGAAATCCTTTACCGCATCATACAGCAAGAACTTAACTGCTCTCATGGTTGCCAGGCAACTGTATATATGCCTCCTAGAAACAAAATTCATGACCCCTGACTCCCCAGAGGAGGGCCTTTTTCCACAACTAATATGCATGTGCCCATGTCTGACACTTTACACCCAACAAAGGTCATGGTGTACATATGGGCTATCTAACAATCCCAAGCTCATTATACTGCCAACTTATATCATTCTTGATCACATCATATATTGTAGTTTCTGCATGCAAAGCCAAATGACAGAGTGAAGACTGTCCTGGAGCATCCTCTGTCCTCTGCCCTGTCTCATTATATAGACTGATTAGGTACCATCCAGGCAAAGGAAAAGAACATGTGAAGGTTCTTATCAGCCTGAAGAATCACTGTCAGGCAAACAGAGTTTTGTAAACATCTTCCAACATTCAAGGAAAGTTTTCACAGTGAGTGATATGATGAACTTTAATAATGCCTCAAGGGCCTTCTAAGTTATGAGTCACTTAAAAAAATATACATGCACACTCAGGCTAAGATGTGCTTATCATTTTATTAGTAAGGAAATTTCAAAATGCAAATACAGATGATGTCCTGTATTTATATTTCATAATGATCCAATTGTTTTGTTTTTGGAAGTGAATTTTTGCATACTTTACATTCATAGGATCATGGTATGCAAAAATTAAGAGAAAACCCGAGATCAAGCAGTCCAATTTAAGAGATTATAAAATGGACATCTTCTCAGGGGTCAACACAGAACCCAAGCTGCCTGACTCCTGGTCTAATGCTTTTTTCCTAAAACTAAGGTGCTTGTCCCTCATGCAATCAACCCTTAGTCATCATGGTGATGAAGGTCAGGGACAGTTTAATTTCAACCTGATTACAAACCAAAATCTCCATTTATCCATTAGTTGCTATGTTGGCCAGAATAAGGTTAAGCTGTATGTGAGCCACCCCTTTATCTACCTCCTGTCCCTAAATTAAGAGTGGCATAAACTCAGAAGCTTTTAATCTTTCATATAACAAGTCTCAAGGTCAGCAGTCCCATGCTGGTAAGGAAGTTCTCCAGACTCATTACAGACCCAGATGTCTTCTAACTTGACACTTTTTCATTCCTAGAGAATAGCTTTTCTTAACATGGTCAAAAGCAGCAGATGGGCAATTATTTCTATACCACCATCAGCAGCAAAGAAGTTTTGATACTCTGTTTCTTTGAAGAATCTCCTGGTTTGGATTCCCCCAGAATACAGATCCTAAGACATGGACCAAGCGCTTGGGTTCTGGTAACTTATTTGAAAGGTGATTCTAGGAAACTGAAAAAGGAGAAGGGGAGAAGTAAACTGGAAAGGAAGGGAAACAGTAATAAAACTTGTGCTATCAAGTTGGTTCTACCTACGGGCAAGTAAAGTTACAATGGCTTCCCTGATGGCTCAGAGGTAAAGAATCCAGCTACCACTGCAGGAAATGCGGGTTCCATCCCTGGGTCAGGAAGATCCCCTGGAGAAGGAAATGGCAATCCATCCACTTCAGCATTCTTACCTGGGAAATCCCATGGACAGAGGAGCCTGGTGGGCTATAGTCCAAGGGGTCACAAGAGTCAGACATAACTTAGCAACTAAACAACAATAACTGAAGTTACATCTGTGGGCTTCTGGGGACCACATGAGAAACTGCAGAACTCATCTCAACTGTCCATCTAAATGGAGTTGGCTGCGGTGGATATCTATCAACTTCTCCAGGCCTTCCACAGGTCAGACTGACACAGTATCACCCAAGGCCTCAGGTGAACAAAAACAGGCATTCGCCATTCACCATAAATCACAATGGTTGTATAAACAATTTGGTGTGACCCAAGATTACAAAGGTATACAAATGTGACCCAAGGTATACAAAGATACTCTAATCCAGCAGGATATTTCAAGGCCTCAGAGGTTATCTCCCAAAATCCATTACAGTTAGTTTTTAATTTGGAACATGCAGAGCTTTAACACCCCAAGGTAAATGAGTTAACCCTTTACTATTCAACCTGTTTGGTGAGAACTCAGTCCAATAGAATACCAACCTACAATGAAAGTCGGATGTGCAGTCTTTGCCAGAGGCAGTCACATATCCACTAACACTCGGGAATTCTATTACCATGTAACATTAGTTGTCAAACTTTAGCATGTCAGAACCACATGGAGAACTTGCTAAAACAGATTAAAGCTACACCCCATACCTCCCCCACTCCCAATTTCTGATTCAGTAAATTCAGTCAGTCTGGGATGAGCATTGAGAATTTGCACTTTAATAAGTTCTCAGATGTATTTGTTTTCTGTTGCTGACAGAATAAACTATCACAACCTTAAGGCTTAAAACAACATAAGTTCAGTATCTTATTGTTTTGTAGGTCAGAAGTCTGACACAGGTCTCACCAGGCTAAAATCAAGTTGTGGGCAGGCTTCGTTCCTTTCTGGAGCCTCCAGTGTTTCCTTGTTCACTCAGATTGTTAACAGAATTCAGTTCAGACATTCTTGTCTCCTTATTGGTTGTGAGCTGATGGACAGCCTCAATATCAGAGGCCACCCACGTTTCTTAGTATGTGGACCTTTCCCTCCATGATCAAGTCAGTAATGAGGATTTGGTTTCTTTTCATGCTTTGAGTCTCTCCTGCCTTTTCTTTATTGTCAGATCTCTCTGACTAAAATCTGGAAAGGTCCTCTGGCTTTAAGAGTTCATGTGATTAGACTGGGCACACCCAGATAATCGAGGATGATCCCCCATCTCATAGTCCATTATTTTAATTATGTATGCAAAGTCTCTTTTGCTGTGTTAGATAACATATTCAAGGAATCTCAACAGTAGGGTGTAGACATCACTGGGGAGGTAATAACTCTGCCTTCTATACTAGTGCATTCAGCTACTGCTAACTCTGGGACCACACTTTCAGAACCACTACTACAGGAAAGGGGAGAACTACCAATCTCTTCCACAGCACAGTTTATTTTACTTTGTTTGAAGGCATGGATAAAAGCTCGTAACAAATGGACTGACTGCAGTTTAATCTCTTCTCTGAGCCTCGTGCCTATTCAAAAAGGAATGAGAAAGAGAGCAGAAATGGGGACAAAGAAACAAGGAACCAAAAACATTCACAGTCTAGATAACCAGCTCCCACATAATCTAGCCATCTCTCAAATCTCAGTGAAATTCTTAATTATGAGAAAAAGAGAAAGGATATAAACAAGCTAATCCTAGATCAAAAACAGTAGTGCATTCCACTAAATTTTAACAGGCTTCTTTATGGCAAGGCCTCAAATGATCCTTGAAGTGCCAGTGTATTCTGTAATTGTCCAAGAAGGAAGACAGAGTTTCTCAAAACCTAGATGTCCATCAGCAGATGAATGGATAAGGAAGCTGTGGTACATATATACAATGGAATATTATTCGGCTATAAAAGGAACACATTTGAGTCAGTTCTAATGAGGTGGATGAACCTAGAGTCTATTATACACAGCGAAGTAAGTCAGAAAGACAAAGACAAATATTGTATATTAACCCATATATATGGAACTAGAAAGATAGTAGCAATGATCCTACATGCAGCACAGACATGAAGAACAGACTTTTGGATACAGTGGGAGAAGAGGGTGGGATGATTTGAGAGAATAGCATTGTAACATATATATATATTGCCATTGCCATACGTATATATATAAATAGCCAGTGGGAGTTTGATGTATGACACAGGGAACCAAAGCCAGTGCTCTGTGACAACCTAGAGGGGTTGGGGGGGGGGATGGGAGGAGGGTTCAGGAAGGAAGGGACACATGTATGCCTATGGCCAGTTCATGTTGATGTATGGCAGAGGCCATCAAAATACTGTAAAGTAATCCTCCAATTAAATTAATTTTTTAAAACTATCTAGCATGGACCATTCTCTTCATGACACATATCATGGAATTGTGTTAGGTTCTGTGTATTTTAATCACCACCTAACCAAATGAAGGGCGTGATTTTGAGGATTAATGGAAAAGGCCAAAGTAGAACAGAGTATCGGAGAAGGCAATGGCACCCCACTCCAGTACTCTTGCCTGGAAAATCCCATGGACGGAGGAGCCTGGTGGGCTGCCATCTATGTGGTTGCACAGAGTCGGACATGACTGAAGTGACTTAGAAGCAGCAGCAGAACAGAGTATAAAACAACTCCACACTCATACTATCATTCTTTTCTAGCATCATTAACAGTCCAGATGACTTTAATCTCACTGTATCCCCAGAATTCAGCAAAAGGTCCTAAGCATGGCAGATGCTCAGTTGGTGATGTGGTAAATGCTGAAGAGGGACTTCCCTGGTGACTCAATGGTAAAGAATCCGCCTGCCAATGCAGGAGATCTGGGTTCAATCCCTGCATCAGGAAGATCCTCTAGAGAAGGAAATGGCAGCCCACTCCAGTATTTTTGCCTAGGAAATCCCATGGAAAGAGGTCCAGTACTCTTGCCTGGAAAATCCCATGGACGGAGGAGCCTGGTGGGCTGCCATCTATGTGGTTGCACAGAGTCGGACATGACTGAAGTGACTTAGAAGCAGCAGCAGAACAGAGTATAAAACAACTCCACACTCATACTATCATTCTTTTCTAGCATCATTAACAGTCCAGATGACTTTAATCTCACTGTATCCCCAGAATTCAGCAAAAGGTCCTAAGCATGGCAGATGCTCAGTTGGTGATGTGGTAAATGCTGAAGAGGGACTTCCCTGGTGACTCAAT
Source organism: Oreotragus oreotragus (assembly GCA_006410675.1). Taxonomy (NCBI): domain Eukaryota; kingdom Metazoa; phylum Chordata; class Mammalia; order Artiodactyla; family Bovidae; genus Oreotragus; species Oreotragus oreotragus. The sequence continues at coordinate 48,548 of SJYX01024766.1, read as the reverse complement.
GGTAAAGAATCCGCCTGCCAATGCAGGAGATCTGGGTTCAATCCCTGCATCAGGAAGATCCTCTAGAGAAGGAAATGGCAGCCCACTCCAGTATTTTTGCCTAGGAAATCCCATGGAAAGAGGAGCCTGGTGAGCTATAGTCCATGGGGTTGCAAAAGAATCAGACACAACTTATTTTTAGTGACTAACCAACAACAGCAATCAATGTTGAATATGGATGAATAAAGTCCTCTTCAAAATGCAGATGCTGGAAGAACCAAACTTCAGTCAAACCCAAGTGTACACCTACTACTCTAGACAGATAAACAGATCAGATAAGTAAGATAAGGTAACAACATTTTAATTGGCATGCTACCTGCACAAAGACCACAACCAATAAATATTTGATGTATGAATGAACAGACGAATGAATGAATGAAATTTGGCATAAAATGTTAGGCTTGAGGATGTTGAAGCTCGGGTAATCGGGTAAAGGTTAGAGGATGCAGCCCAGAGCAGGAAGTTCATAGAAGTATATATTCAACACACTGTTTCTCCTCCTGTAGATTTGTATAGGTCACTGAAAACATTTGGCACGCCAGTGAAATCACTCAAAAGATCCTTGCTGAAATGAAAAACTTATTGGGAAATCTGCAAATCTCAGCTGTCTCTAATTCAACTCCGCCTTCCTAACCTATTATGAGCCAGTGCAGTCTCTCCAGCTCTATCCAGAAAAATGAGAGAAGAAACTGAGCGCATGAGCCTCCTACCTCTCCTGCTCCTCCTCTTAGCTGCCAACAAAGGGCCGCACAGCAACTGCTGATTGCCTTTCCAGGCCAACTTTGAGAGCATCTCCCTTGGACTGCCCAGGGCAGATAACACCAACTTTTTGGTTGTGGTTCAAGGCGCACCGATACCTGCATCCCTAACAAGTACTCAGTCCTAAGATGATCTACCCTGTCATCCAGTGCTCTGTCATTTAATGAATTCGTAGTGCTGTTTATCTTGGCTACAAGAGAATGAATTATTTGTATATTCAGAAAGTCTCCTACCACCTTTGCTCCTCTCCACTATCATAAAAGTTAAAATTATTTATTTATGAACCAAATAATTTATCTGAACATCTTAACAATGCACTAGCACTTACAGAGGTTTTTATTTCAATTTTGTTAGAGATACAGTGTCAAATCTCACTTCAGTACAAGCTGTTCTGGTTTCTCTCAATATCTAATAATATATGGGGTTCCATCTGGGCCTTGTATAATTAACACAAAAGCATAATGGACTTTCAGCAATCCTGGAGAAAATGGCAAATGGGTATCAGCAATAATTTATCTGTGGGATGCAAGGCTTTGATCAGGACGTCCAAAACTACTCCAAAAGAAAAGGAAAAGAAAAGAAAAAGGAAATACTCCTTAGAGACAAGAGCCATCAAGAAAGAGGCAAACAGTCTCACAGATTGTTGTGGGGAATATAGGATGTGCAACATTTCTGGACTATAACCTGACAGTATGCATCAAATGTTCATAGCTCTAAAATATTCATTTTTTTGATCCATTATTTCAAAGACTGTATCCCAAAGAGATAATAAAAGCTGTGCCCAATGATAAAACATGTATGGATGCTTATTTAGAGTGTTACTTCCCATGTAAAGAAACTGAGAGAAACATACAGGTCTACAAATAAGGGGCTTGTTTAACACATTTTATCTTTAAAATGGATTGCTATACCATTATTAAAAAAGATGTCCCCAAAGAATTGTACTTTAATAGGGAAATGCACAAAAACATACGGGCTATAAACTTATGTGCAACAGTAAAATGCAAGACAGCCGATGTAGTCTATATCCAATATGTCAATCATATATTTGCATGTATTTTTATGTTTTTATACATTATTCTACATAGAAAGCAATCAGTAAACATCTTTGAATGTATACATGGTGTGGTATATAGAAATACAAAAATGAAATACTCCAAAACGTTAATACCAGTATTGGTTAAATAGTAGAATTCTGGGCTATGCTTATTTTCTTCCTCGTATCATAATCCTATATTTTCCAAATTGCCTTAATGCACATATTATTTCCATATACCAAAAATATTATATAATTACTATGTGTGTGTGCTCAGTCGCTCAGTTGTGTCCAACTCTTTGTGATCCCATGGACTGTAGCCCACCAAACTCCTCTGTCCATGGAATTTTCCAATCAAGAATACTGGAGGGGGTTTCCATTTGCTTCTGGTATATAGTTGTTGGGAGAAGTAAAAGAGAAGTCCTGAGTGCCTATTCAACAGTGATTTATCCCTCTCCTTCCTTTCTTACAGAATCTGACTCTGGTTTTGGTCAGTTCTTGGCAGCCCACAGCCCCTACCCAAGGACATAAGACTGGGCCCTACCCAGCCCTAGGTTTGAAGCTTCAATAATCTAGTAGAATCACTCTCCATGAAAGATAACGTCATTCTTCTTGAAATTGTTTTATGGTATAGATTTAGAAAGCTGGACAATCAATTAGGAGGGAGAACTGTTAAGGAGCTTCCTTGAAGGTTTTCCTCACTCTTAAGAACACAAAGGACACATCAAAGGAGGAGTCGTCCTCTCCATTTCTTGTCTTTAGACAGGCTCTTTGAAAATGTCTGGAAACACCTTAGCTAACTGGGGTTATAAAGGGACCCAAGAGAGCAACATTTGGCACTGGAAAATATCTCTTTGGCATGTGGATTATCTGAAAGCAATCAAGGCCCAAAAGACTAAAGAAGAAACTATGACCTTCTTCCTAATAATTAAGCTTGGGGGCTAATTCAGACTAGGGCTATCACTTCAGTTCAGTTCAGTTCAGTCGCTCAGTCATGTCCGACTGTTTGCAACCCCATGAATCGCAGCACGCCAGGCCTCCCTGTCCATCACCATCTCCCGGAGTTCACTCAGACTCACGTCCATCGAGTCTNTTTTTTTTTTTTTTTTAATTTTTTTTTTAGAGTGGGGGTTTGGTAACAGGGAACTGCATTGGGAAGCTATGGCAGACATCTAGACTAGATAGGCTGGTGTGAACAGGGTGGGGCAGAGAGCTGGAATACTGAGTGGGTGCAGCCCCAGCAGTCTAAGTCTCTTCATTTTCTAGTGACTGGGCCCTAGGTCACACAGCATAAGTCCCCCCAACTCCTGAGTCCTAGCCCAGGCTCCTTTCAGGTACACCTGCTTCTTTGGTATTGCAGACATCAAACCAAGGGGATAGTCTGCCCTTCCTCTGGCATTCACCTTGCGCTGAGCTCTGGACCTCGGTTTCCACATTGAAATAATGCAGACAGCAGACTAAACATTCACCAAGGGCTATCCTGATGCTAAGCTAGACGGAGGATGTGGAAAAGAGCCTATCATTGTCGCAGATCTCTTTTTCAAAGGCCACTGGCTTTAGGAAACATTACCTGAGTCTTTCAAAAGGTGTGGACATTGATTCTCATTGAGCTACACTCAACCTCATTCGATCTCCAGATGCCTCATTCACTGGAACCTTTGACTGGGAGACCCCTCTCTGTCCTCATCTTATGTCTTCTGCCATAAGTCAGTTCCCCTTAGTGATCCATTCAGGAAGACATCAGTGGAATTGAGTTCTAAAATTGAATTTCCAACTCAACTCCACTGGGGCATTCCAGTATGCTTGGCCCATCTCCAAGAAGAGAGTAGTGAGATTGAGGATACTGTGTGGGATTTCATTCTGAAAGTGGAGATGTGTCTCAATGGGAGGGAAATATTGAATGAGGATGTACCCATGAAATAAGCAATTAGCACTTTTGTGATAGAGCCTGAAATAGTCAAGCATCATTCCTCTGATTAAGTCACACTCCACCCTTGATGCCAAGCCTGCTCCATGACATGTTAGTGTTGCCCATTCTAATTCAATTCATCCCCTCTTTCTGGAGCCCTTATCCAAACCAGGCATGCTTTCTTACACTGGATGAGTAACTTCTTCCCACAAAGTGCCATTGACTACTATTTTGGCATTTAAGATGCTTCCTCATGTATCTGACTGAGATGGGTCTTTTAATCCAAGCTGCTAAAATTAGTTTATTCCAAGAAAGAGTTGTTCACAGGACTTGACAGAACTTTAAAAACCAAAGAGGTCATTCCACCAGAAATGGTTTTTGATTTGTTAGCCATCTTCACAAACCAAGTAGCTAGGCCCTTAATGACATCAATTATTAAGATTACTGGTAGTCTTGAAAAGTTTGAATCCAGAGCCACAGATGGGGAGACCATTAGAGCCCTTCACAGCCAATGTTCCTGAATGTTCTCTATTGTCAGGGAATCTTTTATTAGATTTTTTGTTCTCCTGTGGGATCCTTGGGCTGGACATAGTATATAATGCTATAAAGGTGGTATTTACATCACCTTGCAGCCCTTTGCTAGGGCAACCCACTCCAGTGCTCTTGTCTGAAAAGTCCCATGGACGGAGGAGCCTGGTAGGCTGCAGTCCATGAGGTGGCTATGAGTCGGACATGACTGAAGTGACGTAGCAGCAGCAGCAGCCCTTTGGCTTGCCAAATTGCGTGCCTTCAATTAACAACTTGGTTCTGAGTTTCTGCTGTCATTCAGCCTTTGCTGTCTTGAGCTTGACGGCCTGGCTGACTAGATTCAGCTAGTATCTGTTGATACCATGCTGCGATGATGCTTTAAGTGAGGGCCTCTCTCCTGTCCCAGGGAGGACCCTCCAATGTCCCCTCAGTTGTATGTCTGAGGGAACCTCTCATTGACCTATTCCTGTCTGTTGTAAAGGAGTAGAAGCTGAAATACTCAAGGCCTCGGCTCTCTCTCCATGTCTTCACCTTTGTCTTTGTGAGAATTAGAGTCAGAGACCCGGATCATGTCCTGGGCAAGTGAGTTTACCTTCAGTGAGATGTCAGGCATGTGGCTTAAGGAAATTGCAGTTCAGAGAGGTTATTTGAAAAGATGCAGAGAGGAGGAATGTGGAGTTGTTTGGGGATCAGATGAGACTCCAGGCGCTACAGAGCACTCCATATCTGCTACATCCTGATTTACAGACATCACATGAATCCTACCGTTTAATCATGCTTACAATGGCCCAGACTCTTTAGTAGACCCTTCACACGTATTGTCTATTTAAATAAATNAGACTCCAGGCGCTACAGAGCACTCCATATCTGCTACATCCTGATTTACAGACATCACATGAATCCTACCGTTTAATCATGCTTACAATGGCCCAGACTCTTTAGTAGACCCTTCACACGTATTGTCTATTTAAATAAATCCTCAAGATAACCTCATGAATCAGGTACTAGCTCCAACCCCTCAGAGACTCTGACTTTATGGTTGTAAAATGCAGAATTGGTACCTTGCCCAAGACTGTTTAGTTATTTAGTGTCTGAGCTGAGCTGACACAGGGCTATCAACATATGAATCTCACATGGTAGATTTTTAGGTGTCAAGGAACCCGACAGAGATGATTTTGGATGAGGGACTTTTTGACATTCTTCAGGTCGAGCGCTGCGAACAACCATCACTATGCTTCCAAGGAGGGCACACCCTGCTCTCGATCGCACAATATTTTCAATTATATTTTCAATCACTGAAGATGTGAGACATTCTTGCTTCTCTTCTCCCCAGCAATAACAGCCTTCTTCAAACTAGTGCCTTTGGAATTTTCAAGAATCCTGAAAATATTGCTGGAAAAAGAATGTCTCCCCATTCACCGTCCATTCCCTGTACTCCCGCAGGGCCCCTAGCGCTCACTCCCTCAGTTACGGGCTGGTGAGGAGCAGATCTCCTAATGCAGGTGTTGAGTCAGAGAGGCAGCTTCGCCCCACCCATCAGTTCTAACTGCATCCAAACATTTTCAATATGTGGGCTCCCTGATAACTTCCACAGTATGGAAAACAAAGTGGAGGGAAATGATTATTGGCACAAAAGGGGGAAGCTGTAAATCTTCAGCTCAGATAGAGGACAGATTGGAACAATATGGGTCCTCCAAGGTTGCCATGATAATGTACCTAATAACTCTTCTTGGGCAAAAAGGCAATCTGCTTTCAATCAATCTCGCTTTTTTCCTGAGCAAAAATACCAATTATGTTGAAGGGAGATTTTTTTCTTCCTTTTTTGATAAAGACTGCTCTCCACCTCAGAAATCATGCTGTAGCTTAAAGATATATATTTTTTCAATTGTCTAGAATGGTATTGGATAGGCCAGCATCAAATGAGAAAAGTCAAACCTTTTTTTTTTTTTCTCTCCTCTCCTGCCAACATTTGTCTGCTTCTTAAGAGAGGTGAAAGCTAATTAAAGGCTTAAGGGATAATATTGATTGCATTGGAATATATTTTATATGTACCCAGCACATTTTCAACTAAGAGAACCCTGACTCTTTCTAAGGCTGAATAAATCAGTGGCCTGAGTCTTTGATTCAAGGGTGAGAGGATGGATTCACCTCCTTCCCTTCCATTTCTCACACATCTGTCCTAGAGATGAATGATCTCACAAGAGGAAGAAGGAATGCTGGCAGATGTTCATTCAGTTCTTTGCGTACAAGATAGGGAAAGATGAATGTTCTGGCATTTCCCTGGACTGATCATTGATTTGAGGCCTGCTCTGAATGATAACCAGGCTTATGCGGGTAAAGAACTTTGAGCTTTGCAGTGCCTGGTGCAGGAGGCTGGATGGGTAGTATTAACCTCTCAGTTCCCTCATCTATCAAATGGGGATAAGTAGCTTGCCCAGAATCACACACATCCTTGGTGGCAGAGCAGGGAATCAAACCTGCCTTACTATCAGGAAGAGTCCCACTCACCTATCTGTCCTGCAGAGGTGCCCATACATTGGATTCATTCTGGCCTCATTCTCAGTCATGGAAGTTTGTAGACAGAAAGCATTAGAATTGTCCCCCAGACAGCCCTGTTGTGTTTTGTGGAGATGTCAGATTAGGAGGGAGATGTTGTTTTTTGGGTCAGTTTCTGAACATGCTTGGCAATTTCAAAATCAGAAATCTTATTCAGAAAATGCACATTCATTTGCAGCCTCTTTTGTCCATATAAATGCACATTTGCCACAAGAATCATTTTTTCAAGATATGACCTGACAAAAATGTGTATAATCCAGTTGTTCAATTGGCATCATGCTTTCTGAGATACTGTGCATTTCAGAAGGGAGTTACTCATATACATTTGGGGACATCAAATTTGGATCAGTGGCCAGGGGACCTCCCTTAACCTAGCAGGTACTGGCTTGAGAGTCAAGTGGTTATATTAAAACGTCTCTTCTGAGGAAGCCCATTGACACCCCCCGCCCCAACAAGGGCCTCCACTTGCCCGATCGCTAAGTGCAGCACCGTAACAATAACAGTCCATAATGGTGATATTATTAACTGCATCGTGCATATTATTGATTTACTCTTTGTTCTGCATCATTATCCTTTCACCAATGAGTTTACTGTATTATTCTCACATACTTAGTCAAGCACCAAATTACACCGAAAGGGCAGGCTCTCGTAATGGCATCTAATGGAACATCGCATAAGCGATCATCACTGCCTCCTCTTAGGAGTCGCCTCCAGCCAATGAGCTCTCTGCCTTACTGGAATGTGCACAGAGCAATTATGGAGTGCAAGGGGCCTGGCCATTCTAAATTTCTCCCACAAAATTAACTGTGCTTCATGCTCACCACCTGCCCATGCCTCAAAGCCCAGCCAGGGAGTCAGCCTCTGTCACTGTCAACATGAGAGGCACAGGGACCTGGGCTGAGTGAGCCTTTTGCTACAGTCTCTTTACTAGAAGCTGGCAGATTTCATCTCCACAGTCAGTCTCTGATAGTTTTGTATCAAAGAGCTTACTCCTGATTGAGCATCATAGATAGCGAATGTAAGTGGCCACGGTATAGCCGGTCTCAAAGTCAGATTGGTCCAGGAGCCCAGAGATATTGGCGGGGTGCAGGGGGTGAGGACTGCTCTTCCAGTAGTCCTAGAAGATGGGCTCATCTCCTCAAGGGGAGCCACTATTTCCAGAGACAAGTTCAAAGCACCCCGAAACAAAGGCAAACCATTCCATCCTCATCCCTTCCTAGCCCCTGTCCAAAGGTAAGTTCCTTTGTCTCTTGTGGAAATCTCAGGCACCCGATGGAAGCAGCTGTCTCGGGATGCAAAGCCTGCCTGCGGCACCATCTCAGATTCCATAGGTGTCCCATCCCACATTTAGCCCTGAGTGATGCTCACTTACTGTAAAGTGTTACATGCTCCCATTGTCGGAGGAGTTATGGCAGAAAAATGCAAAATTTCCTTTTTACTGCTTATGGCCAGCAGAGCCCATAATGTGTCAAGCCACACATTAGCCACCCTGATAAAAGTCCGCTTTCTTACACACAAAATCATCGTTTCAGCAAGATTTGTTATCTCATTACCTGATAAGCTCTATGTCATAAACCAAGACCCATTCGGTAAATCTCCCGGGAGGACGCTTTGTGGGCAGAAAGGGAGAGATATGAATCTGCAAGGGGCTTGATAATGCAGCGTTTAAGCGCAAGCATAATGTCACTTATTGTTAAATGCATAAAACCACTTGGCCAAGCGGTTGGGCTTTTAATAGGATTTTGTGTAGCATCAGGTGAGAAGCCATATGCTTTTCTGTTGAGGAGTCTCTGAGCACCTTCTGGCCCTGCTGCTTTGCCTCACAGCCCTCTGGGGAAGGGAGCTGGGCTTTACCAAGTCTCCTCGGAGGATATGAATGCTTCCCTGCAGCTGTGCACTTTTCTCTGTCTTGCTGGGGGCGGGTGCCAGGGCGTCTCTGGAATGGCCTCATCTAACTGGCCTTTCCCCTTCAGGCACATAGTGGTCTGTGGACACATCACGCTGGAGAGTGTCTCCAACTTCCTGAAGGACTTTCTGCACAAGGACCGGGACGATGTCAATGTGGAGATTGTCTTTCTTCACAAGTAAGAGGCCCCCGTGGTTTTGAGACCCTCCACCCAACCAGGCAGCACAAGGGGGATCCCCTGAGTGTCTGTAGGTGGGGTGATGTGGGGTTGGCACTGGGGGGCAGGGCAGAGTTGACTTAGCCACCGTCTCTGCTGGGCTCATTGGAGAGGTTGTCCTAGAAGCAATGGGAAGGAAGCAACCCACTTGTTTGGTAATGAGAGTGGCACCTGCCTCTGTGGCAAATGACAGTAGGTTCATTACTGGTCAAACATATCATTACTGTCCCCGAAGCTGTCTGGATCTGTGCAATCCACGTGTATCCACAGTGTCCGGTGTGGATTCTTTATGAGTGTAGGACTAACACAGTGCCCAAGCAAGACACAGAAGTAACAGGAAGCAGGGTTCAAGGCAATAATGACAGTAACAACAGGCGTCATTCCTAGGAACCTTCAGTGTAAGACGCAGTGCTGGTCACCATAGTCTCTCCGTAAATCAGAAGAGGGAGTAAGAGTGCATGCTCAGCTCAGAGGACAATCTGGATCCTGACTCAACTAAGTCCTGAACCAATTAAGTCCCTGGGCCTCAGTTTCCACATCCATAAGATGGGAAGGTCAAAATGATTTCTACCTACCATCTTGGGCTATTATCAGAATGAAAAGCAAGTTCATTCCAAGTATACAGAGCTATCCCATGTTGAAGGTCAGGAAAGGCAGTGGTAAGGAGATACCCCTCGTCCAAGGTATGGAGCAGCGGCTGTACTTTGCTGGAGCAGCCGTGAAGAGATACCTCACGCCCAAGGTAAGAGAAACCCAAGTAAGATGGTAGGTGTTGCAAGAGGGCATCAGAGGGCAGACACACTGAAACCATACTCACAGAAAACTAGTCAATCTAATCACACTAGGATCACAGCCTTGTCTAACTCAATGAAACCAAGCCATGCCCGCGGGGCAAACCAAGACGAGTGGGTCATGGTGGAGAGGTCTGACAGAATGTGGTCCACTGGAGAAGGGAATGGCACACCACTTTAGTATTCTTGCCTTGAGAACCCCATGAACAGTATGAAAAGGCAAAATGATAGGATACTGAAAGAGGAACTCCCCAGGTCAGTAGGTGCCCAATATGCTACTGGAGTTCAGTGGAGAAATAACTCCAGAATGAATGAAGGGATGGAGCCAAAGCAAAAACATTACCCAGCTGTAGATGTGACTGGTGATAGAAACAAGATCCGATGCTGTAAAGAGCAATATTGCATAGGAACCTGGAATGTCAGGTCCATGAATCAAGGCAAATTGGAAGTGATCACACAAGAGATGGCAAGAGTGAACGTCGACTTTCTAGGAATCAGCAAACTAAAATGGACTGGAATGGGTGAATTTAACTCAGATGACCATTATATCTACTACTGCATGCAGGAATCCCTCAGAAGAAATGGAGTAGCCATCATGGTCAACAAAAGAGTCCAAAATGTAGTACTTGGATGCAATCTCAAAAACGACAGAATGATCTCTGTTCGTCTCCATGGCAAACCATTCAGTATCACAGTAATCCAAGTCTGTGCCCCAACCGGTAATGCTGAAGAAGCTGAAGTTGAATGGTTCTATGAAGAGCTCAAGACCTTTTAGAACTAACACCCAAAAAAAGATGTCCTTTTCATTATAGGGGACTGGAATGCAAAAGTAGGAAGTCAAGAAACACCTGGAGTAATAGGCAAATTTGGCCTTAGAATGCGGAATGAAGCAGGGCAAAGACTAATAGAGTTTTGCCAAAAAAATGCACTGGTCATAGCAAACACCCTCTTCCAACAACACAAGAGAAGACTCTACACATGGACATCACCAGATGGTCAACANATGCCTGCAGGGCAACCCAAGGCGGGCGGGTCATGGTGGAGAGGGCTGACAGAACGTGGTCCACTGGAGAAGGGAATGGCAAGCCACTTCAGTATTCTTGCCTTGAGAACCCCATGAACAGTATGAAAAGGCAAAATGATAGGATATGGAAAGAGGAACTCTCCAGGTCATTAGGTGCCCAATATGCTACTGGAGATCAGTGGAGAAATAACTCCAGAAAGAATGAAGAGATGGAGCGAAAGCAAAAACAATGCCCATTTGTGCATGTGACTGGTGATAGAAGCAAGATCCGATGCTATAAAGAGCAATATTGCATAGGAACCTGGAATGTCAGGTACATGAATCAAGGCAAATTGGAAGTCGTCAAACGAGATGGCAAGGGTGAACGTCGACATTCTAGCAATCAGCGAACTAAAATGGACTGGAATGGGTGAATTTAACTCAGATGACCATTATATCTACTACTGCGGGCAGGAATCCCTCAGAAGACATGGAGTAGCCATCATGGTCAACAAAAGAGTCCGAAATGCAGTACTTGGATGCAGTCTCAAAAACAACAGAATGATCTCTGTTCGTCTCCAAGGCAAACCATTCAATATCACAGTTATCCAAGTCTATGCCCCAACCAGTAACGCTGAAGAAGCTGAAGTTGAACAGTTCTATAAAGACCTACAAGAACTTTTAGAACTAACACCCAAAAAAGAGGTCCTTTTCATTATAGGACACTGGAATGCAAAAGTAGGCAGTCAAGAAACACCTGGAGTGACAGGCAAATTTGGCTTTGGAATACAGAATGAAGCAGGGCAAAGACTAATAGAGTTTTGCCAAGAAAATGCACTGGTCATAGCAAACACCCTCTTCCAACAACACAAGAGAAGACTCTACACATGGACATCACCAGATGGTCAACACCAAAATCAGATTGATTATATTCTTTGCAGCCAAAGATGGAGAAACTCTATACAGTCAACAAAAACAAGACCAGGAGCTGACTGTGGCTCAGATCATGAACTCCTTATTACCAAATTCAGATTTAAATTGAAGAAAGTAGGGAAAACCGCTAGACCATTCAGGTATGACCTAAATCAAATCCTTTATGATTATACAGTGGAAGTGAGAAATAGATTTAAGGGCCTAGATCTGATAGATAGAGCGCCTGATGAACTATGGAATGAGGTTCGTGACATTGTACAGGAGACAGGGATCAAGACCATCCCCATGGAAAAGACAGAGGCTAGTAACTGCAAATTACTTGACAGTGAATTTGACCCAAAGAAGTGAGGGGATAGATGCTAAAAGAATAATTATATTTAGTTTTAAGTAGGACAAGACTCTTCCAGGAAGGAAGTGGAGGTATATAGATTGCTAGACTGGTTTGTACCTATCACTTCGGTCCCTTGCTGCTACTGCTGCTGCTAAGTCACTTCAGTCATGTCCGACTCTGTGTGACCCCACAGACAGCCGCCCACTAGGCTCCTCCATCCCTGGGGTTCTTCAGGCAAGAACACTGGAGTGGGTTGCCATTTCCTTCTCCAGTGCATGAAAGTGAAAAGTGAAAGTGAAGTCATTCAGTCGTGCCCGACTCTTAGTGACCCCATGGACTCTGTCCATGGGATTTTCCAGGCAATAGTACTGGAGTGGGGTGCCATTGCCTTCTCCATCCATCCGTCCCTTGGTGCATACCAAAACTGTGGTCAGCACCTTGAACAGAGGACCAGAACCTTGGAGAGCTCCTGGGTCCTGCTTGAATTCTGGCATGCAGGAAGATCTAGGAGGCCTGCCCTTGACAATTCACTCCAGTTGCTCAGTCGTGTCTGACTATTTACGACCTCATGGACTGCAGCATGCTAGGCTTCTCTGTCCATCACCAACCCCCGGAGTTTACTCAAACTCATGTCCATTGAGAGTGGTGCCATACAACCATCTCATCCTCTGTCGTCCCCTCGTCCCCCTGACTTCAATCTTTCCCAGCATCAGGGTCTTTTCCAATGAGTCACTTCTTTTCATCAGGTGACCACAGTATTGGAGTTTCAGCTTCAGCATCAGTCCTTCCAGTGAATATTCAGGACTCCTTTCCTTTAGGATTGATTGGTTTGATCCCCTTGCAGTCCAAGGGACTTTCTCTTTGTTCCTCTAAATGAATAACTTTGTTCCTCTAAAATTTGGCAGTTTTCCTGTGGTAAGACTGCCCAGTTGACTTGAGCAGGACCTCTCTCTGGTCTTGAGGATGGACTGGCATTGGAGCAGGGAAGGCGGGCCCAAAGCCCTAGAGTAGACTGGTAAGAGGCAATGCAAAAGAGATGATGAGAGCTGTGTCCTCCTTCTTGGAGGGCAGGCGATGAGGTCACAGAGTCCCCATAAGCCCCAGTAAGTGCCCAATCTGTGACAGGCAAAAGGGAGGCTCCAGAAGGAGGGCAGGACATGGTCTGAACGCTGAGGAGGTCAGAATCCAGGCAGGAGCACAGTATGCATCGACAGCATAATGAGGCAATATGGTAGAGCAGAGTTTCGTCAAGAGTGAGTGTTCTTTGACTTGAGATGTTTAAGGGTTCAAATGAAGGGGGAGTTCATTGTGCACAGATGAGCAAGGAGGAGTGTGCTGTGGAGGGGCTGTCCTGGTGGGGCAGGGTGCGTAAGGATGTTCACTCAACTAGAGCAGAGGAGGGCAGCCTTGTGGGGGGCACATTAGCACTCCACACTCTAGTTGCCCATCAGAATCTACTGTGTGGCCTTGCGAACCCACAGACGCCCAGATTCTGATTTCAGCATTCTGGAGTGAGGCCCAGACACCCAGAGAATATACAAGCTCCACCAGCAGCAGAGGACAAGGTCACCGTGCCAGAGAGAAATGGAGGAGAATTTCCAGACTTTGAACTTGGAGTTGCTCTTGGTCCCCTCCCAGTGTTTTCCCACACCTCACCCTTCAGTGCAAGCAAAGAGGTCAGAGAAGCCTAGAGGAGGAAGGGACAGGGCCTAGAGGGGGCCGGGAGTGTTGCTGAAGGGCGAAGGCTCCAGGGTGGGAGCGGCTTGGCAAGCTGAAGGTGGGAGAGACCACACCCATCTCAGGGTCCTGGGCTCCTCCTCACTCCGGCTAGTGGGCTGGGAGATACAGTCCCCAGCACATCTGGGTGGTTTCACTGCCCGCTCCCTTCCCTGCCCACAAGCCCATCTGGATCTCTGGATTTTGACAAACCTGTTCTTTCCCCACCCCCACCAACATCTGTGAACTATTTCCCTCATGGAATTTGGAGGGGTTTCTCTCCCCCATTTGTAACAGTCTGGCACATCCCATAAACAATCCCCTGCCAGAGCAGGAGGGAGGGATGAAGGGAAGGAAAGAAAAAAAAGTAGTACATTAAAAAAATTAATTTACCATCTTTAAATGCGGAGTTTGGAGCTACTGTAATGAGCGAGATCCTTCAAAGTGTTCATTCTTTGGCAGTTACTAATGAGGTCATTAAGCAGAGAAGTGGAGAGGAGGCTTGGAAATGCTTTCCTCCACTACCTAGCCCCAGGTAGCATCTCTACTCTCCCCTCTTGCCCTCGAGATCATGCTGGAAGCACACAGTGTGGCCTTTACTTAACACCCTGAGGGGGTGGCTCTTGAAATGATAAGGACTTTTCATTCCTCTCTGTGTCGCAGTATTTGCTGAGCACTTGCTGTGATCCTGCCATATAAGTCATACACGTTATGTTCTGCGTAGGGCCCAAACTTTGCCCAAAGAAGAGACATCATTTTTGTAGCTGGCATAAAGGCCAGTTCCAGAGCTGGGTAGACCATGAGGACAAGCAAGATAGCTCTCTCTCTGGGGATATAGGACTGGTGCAAGAGTCAGGTGGAGAGGGAGCAGGCGGTCACGTGGCTCACCAACACCTTCCCACTGGGCACTCCAGTGTCCACCTCGGGGAAATAGAGGGATAGGTTTTGTCCTGGACAACCCCAGGTGGGAAGGAGCCTGCATCCTTACCCATCTTTAGCTCACCCCTCTGAGCTGTGCCCTCCCCCAAGGACCTCTGGCCCAGGACTTTCTCTTGCCCCCTGACACCCAGTGCTGTTGTTCTAGTGTGACTTTACTGAGAGGTTCAGGGGAGGGAGCTCAGACAGGAGGTTTGGGAATTCTCCCCAGAGCCTGGCATGGCCAGTTAGCTTGGCTAGCTTGGGCCACCAGGCAGATAAACCTGGCTGGTTTCCTTTCTGTCTCCCTGTGTTCTCCAGCTGGCCTCAAAGGTAATGAGGCTGGATATGTCCCCACCCACCTCCCTGGGCCCCCAAGGCCAGCCCACTCCCACTTTAGTCATCGCTGACCTGCACCACCAAAGGCAGAGTTCACCATTGGCCCATGCGCCATCCAGACTTTTGCCCACCACGTCTGCAGACACCACAAAGGCAGCGGAAGTGAGCCTGTTCCCCGGTCCAGCTTCCCCGTGTTGCTTGCCAGAGTATCAGCCTCTGGTCCTCTGGCACCGGGTGCTGGATACCCAGTCATGAGATCAGATGTGATGAGGTTCCCCGGTGTCTGTGGGCACCGTGGGGCAGATCTCATTTGTGTGGTTGGTTCTACCACGGGCGTGCCTGGGAATGGACGACCTCTGTGCCTCGTGCAAACTCCTAAGGAATTTGGCAGGAGGTTCCTCTATTTGAGCAGGCGTGGGTGGCCCAGAGAGAATGGCAGGATGAGGCCTCCTCCATGCTCTTTCAGCTTCTGCCCCCAGTTGCGCTGGGGACTGGGGGTAAGTGAGGAGGAGACCACCCTCCTGACGGCCTCTGGCCCCCTTGCCCGCTGTCACGCAGCCCTTCTCCAGGGCCAGGCCCCTCTGGTGTCTCCTCCCCAGCCTCCCCAGCCTTCTGCATGAGCCCCCCAAACCAGTGGCAGCCTACATACCCCAACCAGGGGGAGCAGCCTACCACGCTCCTGAGGGCCCCAGACTGGGAAAAGGGGGCCCCCCCCCCCAGCCATTCAGGGAGCCTGCCTCGGATGTCCTGCCCCAGGACAGGGACCGCAGTGGCCGGGAAGGCAGTGTGGCCGCAGCCGCATCTCCGGGGCGTGGCGGGGGAGGGGCTGGCTTGGGCAGGCACTGCTGACCTCTGTCCTTTGGCTCCCCTGCAGCGCAGAGCCCCACAGCCGCGGACCCCCTGCAGCAGGCCTACGCCGGAGTGCAGCAGTATGCAGGTCGTTAGTATCCACGCGTCCCCACGGTGGTCCCCGGCTGCGTGCGCCTCCCCGTGCCTGGCCATCGCCCCACCCAAGCCTGGGCTTAGCAGTGTGGGGGGCTTGGGGGAGTGGGGAGGGACTGACAGGGAGCCGTGGTTCCCCTACCAGGCTGTCTCCCTCTCTGCGGGCGTCCTTTGGTGATCAGGCAGAGCTTGTCTCACCCTATTCATCCTGGCAGTGGTGGGGGGCGGTTCAGAACTCCATTTGAGCTGGTGAGCTGGGCTAAGCTTTAGCCTTGCTGTGAAGCGGCATTTCTGAGGCCGGATGACCTGCCCCCGTGGTGCTGCCAGGGCGGGTCTGTCTAGGGGCACCAAGCCTCCCTCAGCAGCACCACATGAGACTGGAGCTGGCCCAGAAAGCACAGATGCCCGTTTGAAGGAGGAGAAGCAGCTTCCATCCCCCTACCCCCAGCCACACACAGGCAACAGGAGTGGGGCCCAAGCGAGGAGGACAGGGAGGAGGACAGACTGCCAGAGGCAGAAAAAAGGAGAAGTGGGCAGGTGGCCTCGGGTCACTGAATGGGGAGGTGATGAGCTACTGTAGGAAGCCCAAGGCCAGCCGTCACGCTTCTTTCCTACCTCTGGGCTGGACAACACACACGCATACAAACACACACACACACCCCACAGTCATCTCTGCCAGCCAGGGTCCTGCTGTCTGGCCCCATCAGGGTCCCTCCTCATTGTGTTCAGATGAGCTGGCAGTGTCTCCCTGGAGGGTAACAGGGCTGCCTGGTACATGGGAGCCCGCGTGAGCTGGCTGTCACCTAGAGTCCAGGGGAAGCTCTCTTCCTCACCTGCTGACCCCCCTGAACTCCTTTGGGAGCCAGGCCAGGCTGAGGAGGGTCTAGCCAGTCCTGTACCTCCTCTGACCCTTTTTCCATTTGAATATAGAAAGCATTAGATTTGTTCAACTAAGTCCTCGGCCCCTGGGGAACCAGCCACTAGCAAGATCCCAGAGGCCAAGCTCAAACCCAGGGTGGCTCCCCACCTCCCCCACTGGTGCCATCTGAGCACTGGTGAGGTTGTGTGAGCCCGAGGCAGCCCGGGCTCAGAGAAGGGGAAACCTGGTGGGTTCCAGGTGGTGTGGGGCCATCCTTTCCATTCTGATGTTTTTGATTATCCATTATTGTGGATTATCTGCACACGCGGGTTGTCCATTGTTGCAGATTAAACCTGCCTCCCCCAGGCCCACACCAGCATGCACACACATGCACACACACCAGAACACATATGCAACTTCTAGGCTTCTCTTTGCTGCTTCTCCTTCATCACTGCTAAAAACTGGCTTTATGTTAAAAATGCGGTGTTTTTGCTGGTCTGCTTTGACTGCTCACCACTGAAACTTCTCTCTTTCTTCCTGCCTCTCACTCTGTCTCTCTTCGTGTCAACTGTCACCGTCTCTCACTCTTGCCTTCCCTTGGGTCCTCCAGCAGCCGCTTACCCTGCTGCCTATGGTCAGATAAGCCAGGCCTTTCCTCAGCCACCTCCAATGATCCCCCAGCAACAGAGAGAAGGTGAGTCTGCCAGGGGGGCTCCTACGCCCCTCCCCCTTCTCCCCCCAAAGAGGCTGCTCCCCCAGGCCTTTGGCGGTGGTGTTCCGTTGGCAAGGTGGCCACATCTGCGTTGTGCCGAGGGTGAGGGGGGTTGTGGGACTGTGAGAGGCGGCGCGGAGGTGCATGTCACAGGCAACTCTGCAGACCCCAGTGGAGGGAAGTCAGGACGGGGGAGGCCTGGACGAGGCAGGGTAAAGGAGTCGACCCTCCCACAATGGGCAGCTTTTGTCCAGTGGAGAGGAAGGGGAAACATAGGGATGCTCATGGCTGGGATGGTGAGCAGGAGCGGGGAGGCCAGTTCATCTAGGACAGAAGCTGTGCCCTCTTGGTGAGCAAGAGAGCCCGCCTGGAGCTCCCAGGACAGGATCCAAGGGCGGGTGGGGAGTTGGGGTGCTCTGGTGTAGGCCTAGCAAGATAAGGGGATCCCAGAAAGCTGCCTCTGAGGCCCTGCTGTGAACAGGACGGCAAGCCAATGGACCTTAGATGCTGGAACCTCCTAGAGACCCTCAGCGTCCTCCCAGAGTCTGGGACCCAATGGGGACTGGATAACAAGTCCAAGCTCGGGGATGCTCACAGAGCCCCATGTGATGGGGTCTTGTCTCCCACCCTATGAAAAGGGTCACTCTGCCAGTGAGGCCACCACATCCGCCCCAGTAGCCTGCATGGCCAGAAAGGACCAGTGGTTTCCAGATCGCTGGCTTGTAGTCCTTGCAGCAGATGGTCCCAGAGCTATGGGAGGTGGGCTAGTCCTGGAAAGGGCCTCAGGGTATGTTAGTCCAAAGCTCTGTGGCCCCGAACAAGCCCCAGAGCCTGGATGGCTGAGAGCCTGGTCTTTGAAGCAAATCCTTCTAGGTTTGAGTCCTAGCTTGGCCTCTCTTCTCTCAGCTTTGGCGTCCTCACCTGCAGAATAAGGACAGTGGTAATCATTCCCTAGAGAGGTGTGAGGATCACCTAGCTCAAGACTGTCTCCAGACTCCAGCAAGTCACCTGCGGATTTCTCACTGTGCATGCCGCACTTCCCTCACCAGTTGGTCACCCCCTCCAAAGTCGTGTGTGAGGTGTTATCTCAGTTCACGTGCATGGGGCAGCTCCCGAGACCTGCGTCACCATCTTCCCAGGGCCCGTGAAGATGCAGGAACCCAGCGGGGTGCACAGCGAGGCCCCCTGCTCACTCCTGCAGCCACGCGCTGCTGCAGCTCCAAGTCACACCGAGGCCCATTGGTGAAGTGGGGGTGGGGGATAGGGCATCAGCCTGCCTCTGCCAGCAGGTCCCCTCCCTGGGCTGTGGCCCTGGAGCCTGCCCTGCCCTCCTCCCTCCAGTCCATGCCTTTCAGCACCACATCAGTCGGTGCATCTGGCTCCGAACTCTTCCACATACCTTCTGTCCATCTCAGAGCAGCTTCAGGCCCTCCCATCCCCATACCCTGCTCCCTAGAGTAGACCCTGTGTGGCCAGTCCCCACTCCAGCCTCCCCTCGGGCAGGGGGGTCTCCTGCTGTTGTCCCCATCCTCCCTGACTTTGGTACCCTGGGGGAGCAAGGCAGAGAGAAGGGTGAGATGCGAACCTAGATCTTTAGAGAAGTGTACTGCATACAGGGGCGAGCTCACAGTGCTGGGAAGGGTGAGATGTGAACCTAGATCTTTAGAGAAGTGTACTGCATACAGGGGCGAGCTCACAGTGCTGGGAGTGGGGTCTTTGGGGAATTCTCTGGGGTCCTGAAGGATGAGGTCTTCAGATTTAGAGATGGGGAGATGGGCATCCAAGGCAGGGAGAACAGCAGGAGCAAAGGCAAGGCACGGGTTTTGCCAAGTATGAGGTGAGCCTGGAAGTGGAGTGGGATGGAGCCAGAGCAAAGCCATGTCCGGTGTTGCATGCGGCATGAACTGGAAGGCTGTGTTCCTCCAGGGATGCCAGTGGTTAGCCTCTCTCCACGTGGTCACCGCCACTTGTGCAAATGCCATTGAAATATCAGGACACGCTGGCTGCTGGGCAGGAACCACCTTCCAGCTCCCTTGTCTTTGAGTTGACCCTGAAAACAGATGCCTGAAGCCCCTGAGGCTGTCTGCCTACAGACCGCCTGTGCTCCAGGGCTATCATTTTCTGTCTCTGGAGCTCCATTTCTCTTTTCTCCGAAGGCTAGGTTGGACCAGATTGATATCCAAAGCTCTACCATTGTGTTTATCTGGATGCTCGATAATCTGGGAATTAGGGAATGCACTGAGGGCTCCAGGGTAGCCTGAGAATGACAATGTGTAGGCCCACTGTTCGGAATAGGGGGTAGGGGGCTAGCTTGGGACTGGGAGAGCTGGCCCTATGGGGCTCAGCCACACACCACGCTGAGCGGACTGAGTGTAGAGGCTCTGCCCTCGAGGCTCCTCGTCTCTTTTAAGGAGAATGGAAACAACATCCATACCAAGCAGTTTGCAGGACTTGAGCTTGTAGGGAGGCCCCCAAGTTCAAGATGGGTGTCAGCATGCAAGGAGAGCAGAGTAGGAGTATGGGGAAGGCAAATACTCCTGCCCTCTAGAAAGCGCCCCCTTCTGGCTGGAGAGAAATCTTCCCAGACCTACTGGAGAAAGAGCCTCAGTATTGCCCAGAATATGGGCTGTGGGAGCCCCAGGGCTGTTGGGACTCATGTCTAGCTGGGGACCGTCAAGGGACACATCCATAGAGTATGAACCAGTGAAAACATGCCATGGTTGGAGGGGACGGGAAGTGGGTGTGGAGGGAAGGAAGGGCCACCAGGGCTTGGGGAATTCTGCACTGGGACCCCTGGCAGTGGGTGAGGGAGCTCGCTTGCGCCCGTTCTGAAAGCGCCGTTCAGGGAGGGGAGGCCAGAGTGTGGGGATGGGCAGATGGTTTGGGGCAGGGACCAGGGCCGAGGAGGTCATTGATTCAGAGGGAGGCTTTGGTGGTCAGAGGACTCTTAGCTATCAGCTGTGACCCTCAAGGGCACAGAAATAGATGGAAGATGTAAAAACAGAAGTCAGAAGTATGTCAGAAGTAGTTAAGTTTCCCAGGTGGCTCAGTGGTAAAGAATCTACCTGCAATGCAGCAGACATGGGTTCCATCCCTGGGTCAGGAAGATCCCCTGGAGTAAGAAATGGCAACCCACTCCAGTATTCTTGCCTGGAGAATTCCATGGACAGAGAAGCCTGGTGGGCTACAGTCTATGGAGTCACAAAGAGTCAGATATGACTTAGCAACTGAAAACACACACACAGTTTAAAAGGTCAAGTTTTATATGGCACACTCTATTTTAGATGCAGGAAAAAGAGGAAGTAGCTTGGAGAGATTTTTCATTCAAAGAGCTAAAACTCAACCTTTTGGTCATTTAAAAAGAAACATGTAAACTGAGCTGTAACCAAGCTGTAACACTCCGTCTGTCGCTTCAAATTTTTGCTGCGGTGAGACAGAAACGAGGAAATTACATACTCCCCCATCAAATTCATACTAATTTTGAAAGAAACTGCCAATATGTTTTAATTTTTATAAAAAATAAATTTTATTTTAAAAGAAACATGTAAATCTTTGGCTATCTGGAAATTTCAGAAATCCTGAATCCAAGAGGATTCTGGGGCACTGAGATTTATGATAAGGAAGTAGAGAGAGAGGAGGACACAGACCATGGAGACAGACAGCCTGGGTCTGGGTTCATATCCTGGCTCCATCACTACTAGCTATGCGACTTGGCAGGTGACTTAACCTCTCTGGCCTCAGCTTTCTCAACTGTCAAGTGGGGATGACAGTAGCCTCAAGGCAGCTGTAAGGATTAAGTGAATTAACACATACATAAAATGTGCAGAGCATCCTGGCATGCAGGCAGCACTACGGAACTGGCAGGGCTCTTATTGTCGAAATGGGGTCTTTCATATGGTGAAGCTGGCGGTACTCTGGCTTATGGGAATCCCATCACGAAGCCTTTGTATGAAGCCCTTTCTGCTCACCTGGTTTGCTGGAGCAGGTGGGATAAATCTTGGTTTCCACCTTCAAGATTAGGGCGGACTTTAAGGTTCAGGGCAGTGGAGGGTAAGGCCTTTGGGGATCAAGTGGGAAAGAGTGGCTGCAGGCCAGGACAGGGGATGGGGATTCCAGGCCCCAGAGTCCTGCCTTTGGCCGGGGGAAAATGGGGAGTGAGGCTCGCAGAGACAGGGCTGCCCCAGCACTTCCCTCCATCCTCCCCTGGTTGGGGGTGGCTGGGGGGCTGGGCAGGTCTCCCTACCCGCTGCCTCTCCTCAGAATGTCTCCTCCAAGACTAATCAGGCATGTTCACCCCATTCACTGGTTGCCTCCACCCCTGGAGCCCTAGAGTTGCCAGGCACCCTGTGATGCAGAAAAGACCATTGAGGCACAGAGAGTTTCAGAGACTTGCTCGAGGGCAGAGTGGAGACCAGAGCTCAGACCCGGGGCTCAGCAGCTCCCCACTCTTTCGTGGCCACTTTTGGACCTTGGATGAGACCCCTCTCCTAACCTCGCCCCTAACCCTCCCTGCTGCCGCTGCCTAACTCGCTCACCTCTCCTCTGTCTCTCTCTTCCCCCACCCCGCCATCCCTCCTCCCCTGACCCTCAAAGTCC
>SJYX01024766.1:10756-25271 GCA_006410675.1 Oreotragus oreotragus | reverse complement strand
TCCCCCCCCACCGCAGGGCCCGAGGGCTGTAACCTGTTCATCTACCATCTGCCCCAGGAGTTTGGGGACGCTGAGCTGATGCAGATGTTCCTCCCTTTCGGTAATGTCATCTCCTCGAAAGTGTTTGTGGATCGGGCGACTAACCAAAGTAAATGCTTTGGTGGGTAAAGATAACAAACCAACTTCACCTAGGACAGGGTGGTGCTTGCACCAATTTACCGGTGTCCAACTGCTTTTAACCTGCTCCTTCACATCGCCGCTGCCCCCCCACTCCCAAATGCTCCTGTGCCCAGCCTTCAGCCTCCATCTCTCACCCTCTTCTCTCTTCCGTTCTTTAGTTTCTTGGCTTTCCCTGCCCACACCCATCCAGTCTCCTAGCCACCACCCCTAGTCCACGAGAGAGCCTCCCCTCCCAGCCCCAAAGCTCAATTCCCACCAACAGAGAAGGGAAGGGACCCGTCTTGGGCCGGAGGAGGAGGGGCATGGAGCAGAGCCTCACAACAGCCATTCTCCCAGCACCCCTCTCCTCTCAAGGCTACAGTGGCCCTGGGGGTCAAAACTGAGGATGGTCCTTGGGGTGGGGGGTTCACCCAAATGAAGTCCCTACCCCGCTGGCCCCTTGGCCTCCTCTGTCCATCTTTCTGTCCTACTCCTGCCCCCTTCGCTGTCTACCCTGCTCTTTGCTCCCCTCTTGCCATCCAATGCACCTTTCTCCCCAAACCCCCACCCCTCAGGCCACCAGAGCGAAACTGTCAAGGAATCAGGAAGAGGAAACTGGTCCCTGCCCTCAGGAAGCCTCAGGTCTGAGCTTAGATGAAAATCATATCTATTCAATGGCAGTGACATCTGCCAGCACCAACTAATGGAGGAATGAGAAAGGCAGGTGGATGCAAGCAGACAGAAGGGGAGGGAATTCCAAGCATGGGGAAATAGAATGGATGAGCGTATGGGAGCTGGGATGAGGAGAGTCAAAGACTAGTGAGTGAGGAATATCTGCCAGCACCAACTAATGGAGGAATGAGAAAGGCAGGTGGATGCAAGCAGACAGAAGGGGAGGGAATTCCAAGCATGGGGAAATAGAATGGATGAGCGTATGGGAGCTGGGATGAGGAGAGTCAAAGACTAGTGAGTGAGGAAGCTGGAGGCTTTGGGGAGAAAGGAAGGTTTAGGGGAGACCAGCTGTGAGGTCAAGTCTGTGCTGGGGAGGGGTTCAGTCATTCAGGTGAAGGTGCTTCATATGGTACTGTAGGCAGTGGAAGATGGGGGAGTAATGGGATGAAGATACCTTTGGGAAATTCTCCTGGACAGAGTGTTAGATGGGAGACAAGGACTTGGGAGGATCTACTTTTCACTTTCATGCATTGGAGAAGGAAATGGCAACCCACTCCAGTGTTCTTGCCTGGAGAATCCCAGGGACGGGGGAGCCTGGTGGGCTGCCGTCTGTGGAGTCACACAGAGTTGGACACGACTGAAGTGACTTAGCAGCAGCAGCAGGAGTATGGACGTCAGATAAAACACAAGATTCCCAGTTAAATTGGCATTTCGGATAAATAACAGATACATTTTTAGTATACATATGTCCCAAATGGGTCTTCCCTAGTGGCTCAGAAGGTGAAGAATCTGCCTGCAAGGTGGCAGACCCAGGTTCAACCCCTGGATTGGGAAGAGCCCCTGGAGAGGGGAATGGTAACCCACTCTAATATTCTTGCCTGGAGAATTCCATGGACAGAGGAATCTAGTGGGCTACTGTCCATGGGGTCGCAGAGTTGGACACGACTGAGTGACTAACACACACATGTCCCAAATATTATGTGCGGTGTGTCCCATGCAATATTGGAGACATACTAAAAAAGCATTTATTGCTTATCTGAAATTCCAGTTCAGCTGGGCTTCCTGAGTTTCAGTTTGCTTCTTCAGACCTCCTGGAAACCCACGTCATCCCCACACCTCTCCTTTCCATTCCTCCTCGGCCCTTTTCCCACCTCTTCTGCCTCCATGAGACCTGCTTTCTCAGGTCTGATCTACTCCTGAGTCCCCCAGAATTGAGGAGTCTGGTCCCCAGAACGGACACATGGAACCAGAGCTGAGTCAGCCCAGCACCTCCAGGCTGACCCCCAGATTCAGGGGCTGTGAGGCCGGAACCTGGTCCCCTTTTGGGGATGGGGGAGGGGGAAAGGTGCAAAAGGGCAGAAATGCTAGAAAGCACATGTTAAGGAGACTCCAGTTTGGAGACCAGCTCTCCAGGTCCATGAAGGGCTTCGGGGTGGAAATGATGTTCCCCAAGGCAGTCAAGATCTTTGCAGTGTTCCTTCCCCTCTGGCAGCTGCCACTAAAAATCTGTGGTACTTCAGAGGCATTGAGTTGCCCAGCAGCTCATTTCTCTGGGGGATGGGAGAACAAGGCCAAAGGAAAAGATCGAGGTGCATCCCTCCACTGTTCGGTGTTTCTTCTGACGAATTCCAGTTAGGTGTGTAAAAACAGCAGACTGGAGGTCAGCTGCATTTGGTCTCTAAGTAAGCCTCAGATGTCCCATGAGTCAGGAGAAAACTGCAAAGAGCCCGGACTGTGCTGGGTATCCAGGACGGAACAGGCCCAGCCTTTTCCTCTGGCATCTATGCTGTGCCACTCCCTCCAGTCAACCCCAGATTATCCTTGTCATTAGCTCATTCAAGTTCTCCAGCAAAGACTTTTGCCCTACTTTTTCTGGAAGTCCTCCCCCGTACACCTCTGCTCTGGCTCCTGAACAAACATCTAGCACTGAACCTCCACCAGCCTTGAGAAAGGCCAGGATCCCGCCCAGCTGGCCGGCCCAGTGGCTCCTCCTTCAGTCTCTTGGGTTCCCTCCCTTGCTTTGGCAGCCCAACCTGTGCATCTCCCCAGCACGCACTCACAGGCAAGCTTACTCTCTGGATCTCAATGTCTGCATTGGTGGAATGGGGATTTTGCCGGTCAGCTCTCAGTGATGCTGTGAAGGTTACACAAGACATTCCATGTGATGGATCTAGTCAGAGTGGACCTTCAGGAGGTGATAGGGCCCCTTTTATTCCCCCCAAAAGGGCTGTGTGGCTCCATATGTAGTCCTCTGTGAAAATGAACTCCTTAGAGTCTTTCCTTGCTCTTTATAACCACAAACAGAATCTTTGGGAGGCCTTCATGAGCAGCACAAATGGTTTTTGCGTTGGAGGAGGGGCTGGAGGGCCGCCAGGAGGGCATCCTGCCTGCACAGCCTTCACGGTCTGGGAGGCAGGCGCCTTCTCAGGAGCTGGAGGAATGGGGCAGGGAGCTCTGGGAGAAGGGATACAGCCCGGGAAACCAGGTACATGGGAGATGGTGCCCAGAGCCTTGCTGAGGGGGCCAGCAGGGAGATGCTCCCTGCCCTGACTGCTAGCCAGTTAAAAAAGTTCAGGAAGAATAGTTCCTTGAGCCTGGAACCCTTTTCAACCCCCAGGCTTCCAGTACCAACCTGAGGCTGGGCTTCTTGCCTCCTCCCGGAACGTCTCTCCCTCCTTTTACACCTTCACCCTACACAGCATCTCCAGTCCTTTTTATCTTTGTCCCATCTCTTTCCCACTTTGCTCATATTTGTTTTTTTTTGTTTTTTGGTGGCGGGGGGTGGGGGGGGGAGCTGTCACCAACAGTTAGGCTATCTTGTCCTGGTAGGAAGGGAGGCTTTTAGCTTGCCTAAAAAGAGAGCGATGTAACAGATGCACCATTCACACATTTGAAAACTGCTCTGCTGACAGCTTGACTGTAGTTTTGTGGGGAAGGGATGGGCCAGGAGGGCATGAGAGGGGGAGGTGGAAAAATGACTCACATTGATTTCCAACTATGGATAATCCAAAATCCTTCCTGTGTATTTAGGTGTACGCTAAGTCGCTTCAGTCGTGTCCGACTCTGTGCGACCCCATAGACGGCAGCCCACCAGGCTCCCCCGTCCCTGGGATTCTCCAGGCAAGAACACTGGAGTGGGTTGCCATTTCCTTCTCCAGTGCATGAAAGTCAAAAGTGAAAAAGTGAAGTCGCTCAGTCGTGTCTGACTCTTCGCGACCCCATGGACTGCAGCCCACCAGGCTCCTCTGTCCATGGGATTTTCCAGGCAAGAGTACTGACTGGAGTGGGGTGCCATTGCCTTCTCCGATGTAGGTGTACAGATGTATACAGATGTTGGATATGTTGCCTTGGGCCCAGCTGTAACCAGTCTCATTTGAGTTCACATGCTAGCCCTCTTTGAGTACACTCACATGTACCTGCACACATCCCTCCCCCATCTTTGATGATGCATGGTTGCGAGAGAAAATGTGCAGAAATGCAGGAGGGAGAAAGAGAAAAGAGGCCAGAAGAGGTAGTGTCCGGGTGGAGGTAAAGGGGAGAAAGGGAGAGTGAGGGAGGGGTCTCAGGCAGGACCACGGGACCACAGATAGTTAACCAAGAAACAGCTTTCTACCTCCACGGGGTCTGTACATCTATCCCTTATACATCTAATGGCCATTTGGGGACAAACGCCCCAAATGAGGCACATTTGCAGCATGGCCAGGAAACTGCCAAGCGTAGTTTCATATTTGCAGGATCTAAGTCCATTTTACCAGAGAAACGGCCTCCAAAGTCAAAGACATTCCAGGAAATAGGAGGTTTAAAAAAAAGTCATAAAGAAGAGAGAAGCTGGGGTGGGAGGGGGATGTTTTTGTTTGTTAATGTGCCAGGAACTGTTCCAGAGTGACCTGGCTGCAAACCCACTTGACCACAGAAGGTCCTTCTCAAGGAGCACCCTTTGAGCTGTTTTGGGAAATGCTGATGTAGTGTAGTCTATAAATAGGAGAGTTCCAAAGGTGTCAACTTTGGGAACCTAATCCAGTTCCACCTGGGAACTGCTTGCTTCAGGTGACTGGGAGCCTTGGATGGTTCTATATACTTGTTGGGAGGAGTGAACGTGTGACAAGCACTTCTGCAGCCTGTAGTACACGGAGAAGGCTCTCTGCGAACTTTCGCTAATAGTGTCAATTTGTACTATTACTGTTACACCATTATCAGTGCTATGAGAGGTTCACAGGGGACGCGTCAGCGGGCGCGTGCTTAGCCCAGGGCAAGAGCCGCTGCTCCCAGGGTGGAGTCGTGCTAACGTAAAAGGGTGGTGCGGACGGCCTGTGGGAGCGAGGTGGCGTTTCACGCGAGCCAGTGTGGACTGACCGGGTGGCCACCCGGAGCCTGGCCGGGGGCGGNTTCCTGGGGCGGCGGGGAGGTGGGAGATGTGCCTGGTCATCAAGAGTTCACCCCCAGCCTGGCTTCCCCCACTGCGGTGCATTCCTGCCATCCCAGCTTGTTCCGGGGCCAGGGCCAGCCAGGCTGCCAGCCCTCTGCCGCTTCCACAGTGCTGTGGGTCAGCTACTGTTAGGAGCTCAGCATGAGTGATACTGATCAGAACGCTTGTCCTTAGCAAGGCAGACAGACATCAAACAGGGACATACAATCCAAGAGTAAATTGTATAGGGTGTTGAAATTGTTGGTTACAGTTCAGTCAGGTAGTCAGGGTGGGCCTTGCTGAAAAGTGGCATTTGAGCAGAGGTCTGAAGAAGGGAAGACAGGGAGCCATGTCAGGGTCCAGAGGAGTATGGTGTACAGGCTCCAGGGTGAGAGCAAGGTGGTGTGTGCAAGGACCAGCAGTAGGCCGAGGTGATGGAGAGCTATGGCGGGCTGGGGGCCGGGGGAGTAGAAAAGGAGATCCCAGAGGTGAGGAGGGCCACCTCGTGTAGGAACCCAGTCCGCTGCGTGGACTTGGGCCTCTCCGCTGAAATGGAGGGCTAAGGGAGCCACTGGAGCGCTCCGAGCGGCGCAGGGCTGTGGGTGGCTTGCGTTTCAGTAGGATCGTTGGCCGCTGTACTGATAGACTGTGGGGCCACAAGCAGAGGCCCAGTGCCTGGACTGCCCAGTCCAGGGGGATAGCAGTCACTCGACGTGCTGTGAAGGAGCCGGTTGCTGTTCGGAAGGGATTCAGGGGGGTGTGAGAGAAAGAGGGTTAGGATGGTGCTTGGATTTCTGGCCGGAGTGACTGCAAGAGCAGAGTAGTTGTGACCTGAGATGTAGAGGGCTCGAGAGAAAGGTGAACCAGGTGACAGGTACACTTCCCAATGAAGGGTCAGAGTCTAGAGTCTGGGAGGGAGGGCTCCAGTTTCCCAGTCTCCTCCTAGATCCCCGCACTGCCAGTAGGACCCCTTTTGTCCACTTGGGAGCAGCCATACTCACCTGCTCTCCAAGAGGTTTTCTTGAGCCTCTGTTCACAGCAAGGCTGTAAAAGCGAAGTCTGCCTCCCTTGCTTCCTGACTTCCCGCCCCTGCCCATATCTGGTCTGCATGACATGCGCATGAGCACACATAGACACACACACACACAAATGGGCATGCTTGCACGCACGCACGCACATCCATTCAGAGTGCGGGCAGTTTCTGTGCTCAGTCCCAGGATAGAGAGATGCATGGTCATTATCCTGCCTGTGCGGAGCTTCTGGTTCTGTGGCAGCCAGCAGACGGTGCAGAGGGCACGTTTCCAGAGGAGGGAGGGACAGTGCAGTGGAAGTGACAGGGAGCACTTTTTCTTCAATAGATTAACTCTGCCGTCAGGGCATAACCTGGGTCAAGGTGCTTCCCCTCTTGCGTTTCTCCAGTGAGGAAACTCAGGTGCTGGAGCCATCACAGGAGTTTCCAGATGGCATGTTGGGGACTCATGCCCTGGGATTCTGTGGCTCCCTCGACAGTAGCCTGTCTTAGCCTTGTAGACCTCGATGCAAGTAAGACCCAAGAAAGGAGAGGTCATCTAGGTCAGAGGAAGGGGTGAGAGAGGCGGATTTGTTGTTTGGGACAGAAGGTAAGAAGTAGGCCTGCAGGGTAGAACCAGTTAGCAGTCGTAATTGTGGCTTGGACTTAAGAGAAGTAGTTTAAAAAGCAGAGTGGTTCTTCCACCAGGGAATACAAAAGCCAGAGAAGATGAGAACCACAGGTTTTCACACTGTGCTTACCATGCACGAAGCATTGTTCTTATAGGTGGCAACTCTGGAGACGTAACTGTGTACTTGACGCTGCCTATAAGGTAGGCAGTGTTGTCATTCCCATTTTGCAGTTGGAGCACACACAGATTAAGCCACTTGCCAATCAGCTACTGAGTGGTTGAGTCATGAATCAGCGTGGGGTGGGGATGGGGCGCTGCTTAACCCCTTCAAGTAAGGAGAATGATAAACGCCCCTGTATTCTCGCCTCACTCTCTCCTACCCCAGAGTCTTCTGACTGCCAGAGAGGACACGTCATGACATCTCCCTTCTCTGGGGTCAGCCATCTGACTACCCCTTCACTAGGCAGTCTCCTACAAACACTGTGATGTCACATAATCCTTATGCTTCCCTGGTGGCTCAGTGGTAAGGAATCTGCCTGCCAATACGGGAGACGTGGGTTCGATCCCTGAGTTGGGAAGAGCCTCTGGAGGAAGATATGGCAACCCTCTCCATAGTTCTTGCTTGGGGACTCTCATGGACAGAGGAGCCCTGGTGGATTATAGTCCAGGGGTCACAAAAGGGTGGACGCAACTTAGTGACCAAACAACAACACTTAACTCCTGCATTCAAGTTGGCCTTCTGGCTGCAATCACAGGATTTTAACAAATGGTGCATTCAGGCTTTCCCAGCCCAAGGCTGTTAGAGGTTGTAACAGAGGCAGGTGCCAGCTAAGGGCCAGACTTGGGGACTGCAGTGGGAAGTGGCTGCCAGCAAGGGAGAGAGGAAACAGCTATAAAAGCAGCTTAAAGTTGCGTGATTTTACAGACTGACAAGGGATGTTTACAGATGAGTTCCAGTTACTCAGAAGGACAGAGCTCACCTGAGCAGGGGCCCAGGGGGCATAGCTAGGTGTGAAGAGGCCCAGGGAGGGGGATCTCAGAGCCAGTTGTGAAGACAGAAAGCTTAGAGGTGGCCAAATCAGAACTAGATTGAGGGGGGTCTGGGGAAACAGAGGGGCCCCGGGAGGGCAGCTCTCGGCAGGGAAGTGTGGTTGGGCTCTGGTTCCCTGAGACAAGGCCTGGGTAGGATGCAGTCTGTGCCTCCTGATAGGTGAGTTCCTGGCATCCTTGAAGCCCCTGCCCTTTATCTTGTGCAAAGATGGGAGTTTCTCCAAGAAATCTTTACTGGGAAACTAAGAGGAAGGAAACAGGCAGAAGCATGAACATGATCAGGTCCAGGCAGACACCCAAGTCCCTTGTCCCACCTTGGAGCATGCTGGGCTTGAGCTGAGGGCAGGTGCCTGGCTGTGCAGTTCTGCAGGGGAAGAGCTGAGGGGGATAACGTGTTGAGTGGCAGGTCTGACTCCCTGGGAGCCCCTTGTCTCTGGACCCTGGGAGCCCCATGTCTCTGTCTCTGGATCATGGGAACCCCCTGTCTCTGGACCTTGGGAGCCCCGTGTCTCTGGACCCTGGGAACCCCATGTCTCTGGACCTTGGGAGCCCCGTGTCTCTGGGAGCCCCATGTCTCTGGACCCTGGGCTTGGATCTGAGTGTGCTTTTGCACAGCATCTGCTCTGAGCTTTGCAGGCACAGGTGCTTCGTGTCAGACCTGCCTGGTGCTGGGCTGTGGTTTTGGGCCTGAGCCTTCTCTGGCTGGAGGCCAGCTGTGTTCAGAACCTGGCATCTAAATTGGCTCAACTTGGCCGTAACTTCCTCACCCAGGTCATGGGAGAGTGGTGCCCAGGTCCCAGGCCTGATTCAAGTTCCCCACGCTGGTCAGGGACCCTGCTGCCACGTCTAGGGCTGGGCCCGGAAAGGCTCTTCCAGAGGGCGGCCAGGCAGGGGTCAGGGTGGGCAGAGGGGCCACTGTTCTCACGTGAAGGGAGTGGCCAGCCAGCAGAACCCGGGGGAGCCTCTTTAGGCTAAGTATGAGAGTGTGTTTGCGTGCTGGGGCCAAGTGTGTGTGAGAAAGTTCCCTCGACAGAGCTCTGGGGAGGGGCTGTGTGGAATCCCCAGCATCGGCCAGAGCCAGGCCCTGAAGGGAGGCTGGAGGAAAGCTGGCAGCCAGCGAAGGAGCCCAGCGGGGCGGGGAGGAGTGGGCGTCCCAGGACTGGGTGGGAGCGTCCCTGGGAGTCCCTGTCTCTTATACACATCTCGCCCCGCCCCCCGGCTCCCGCCCTTCACCCGCTTCCCTCCCCGCCCCCTCCCGGCCGGGGCGGCCCCGTGGAAACCCAGGCCCTCGTCCCTCGTGTCTCGCTAGGCTTCGTGAGCTTCGACAACCCTGCCAGCGCGCAGACCGCCATCCAGGCCATGAACGGCTTCCAGATCGGCATGAAGAGGCTCAAGGTGCAGCTGAAGCGGCCCAAAGACGCCAATCGCCCGTACTGAGCGCCGGCGGGAGCGTCCCCCGGGGGAGACCAGGACTCGCACAGGTAACCGGGATCGGCCGGGGCGCGGGGACGGGGGAGGTTGGGGAGGTTGATACCGGACGGACCCGCCGCCGCCTCTGGCCTCTGTTGCCTGGACCCTCGTTGTGCCTTGGACCCGCTGCGCCCGGTTCGACCTGCTCCCAGGGGGCAGGCGCAGAGTTGTGGTCATCCTCGGCAGAAATGGGTATGGCCATCCCCCTGCTGCAGAGCCAAGAGGGGGCAGGAGGGAGAGAACTGCTTTGAGAAGGTCTACACTGGCAATCTTGTTTGCCAGAATTCCTGGGGTGAGCCGATGACAAGCTCAGGGCTAGGAGAGTTTGGGTGGCATAGGCTTTGTGCTGGGGAGCTATAGACATGTGCAGGAGTCTTCTGTCG
Source organism: Oreotragus oreotragus (assembly GCA_006410675.1). NCBI lineage: Eukaryota > Metazoa > Chordata > Mammalia > Artiodactyla > Bovidae > Oreotragus > Oreotragus oreotragus. Next base: position 15,492 of record SJYX01024766.1, on the reverse strand, counting down.
GACTCCCTGGCTCTCCACTCTCCAGCTCTGGGGGCCGCCTCACCCCTCCAGTTCCCCACAGCTCAGTCTGGAGAGGAGGGAACAGGACTTTTCAAAGAGAATTTTACCAAAAAAACCAAGAGGGAACAGAGGCCGAGGAGGGTGACTGTATGTACGGGACTGGGGCCCCTTACCCTGCCCACTTCCCAGAGCCCGTGATGAGTGGACAGGTGTCACTTTCCCAGCTCTCTGAGTCCTGCCTTAAAGTTGGAGGCACCATCGGGCCACTCCTCCTCCAGGCCACCTATTGCCCTGGATGAAGCAGCTTCCTGGGGCGGCGGGGAGGTGGGAGATGTGCCTGGTCATCAAGAGTTCACCCCCAGCCTGGCTTCCCCCACTGCGGTGCATTCCTGCCATCCCAGCTTGTTCCGGGGCCAGGGCCAGCCAGGCTGCCAGCCCTCTGCCGCTTCCACAGTGCTGTGGGTCAGCTACTGTTAGGAGCTCAGCATGAGTGATACTGATCAGAACGCTTGTCCTTAGCAAGGCAGACAGACATCAAACAGGGACATACAATCCAAGAGTAAATTGTATAGGGTGTTGAAATTGTTGGTTACAGTTCAGTCAGGTAGTCAGGGTGGGCCTTGCTGAAAAGTGGCATTTGAGCAGAGGTCTGAAGAAGGGAAGACAGGGAGCCATGTCAGGGTCCAGAGGAGTATGGTGTACAGGCTCCAGGGTGAGAGCAAGGTGGTGTGTGCAAGGACCAGCAGTAGGCCGAGGTGATGGAGAGCTATGGCGGGCTGGGGGCCGGGGGAGTAGAAAAGGAGATCCCAGAGGTGAGGAGGGCCACCTCGTGTAGGAACCCAGTCCGCTGCGTGGACTTGGGCCTCTCCGCTGAAATGGAGGGCTAAGGGAGCCACTGGAGCGCTCTGAGCGGCGCAGGGCTGTGGGTGGCTTGCGTTTCAGTAGGATCGTTGGCCGCTGTACTGATAGACTGTGGGGCCACAAGCAGAGGCCCAGTGCCTGGACTGCCCAGTCCAGGGGGATAGCAGTCACTCGACGTGCTGTGAAGGAGCCGGTTGCTGTTCGGAAGGGATTCAGGGGGGTGTGAGAGAAAGAGGGTTAGGATGGTGCTTGGATTTCTGGCCGGAGTGACTGCAAGAGCAGAGTAGTTGTGACCTGAGATGTAGAGGGCTCGAGAGAAAGGTGAACCAGGTGACAGGTACACTTCCCAATGAAGGGTCAGAGTCTAGAGTCTGGGAGGGAGGGCTCCAGTTTCCCAGTCTCCTCCTAGATCCCCGCACTGCCAGTAGGACCCCTTTTGTCCACTTGGGAGCAGCCATACTCACCTGCTCTCCAAGAGGTTTTCTTGAGCCTCTGTTCACAGCAAGGCTGTAAAAGCGAAGTCTGCCTCCCTTGCTTCCTGACTTCCCGCCCCTGCCCATATCTGGTCTGCATGACATGCGCATGAGCACACATAGACACACACACACACAAATGGGCATGCTTGCACGCATGCACGCACATCCATTCAGAGTGCGGGCAGTTTCTGTGCTCAGTCCCAGGATAGAGAGATGCATGGTCATTATCCTGCCTGTGCGGAGCTTCTGGTTCTGTGGCAGCCAGCAGACGGTGCAGAGGGCACGTTTCCAGAGGAGGGAGGGACAGTGCAGTGGAAGTGACAGGGAGCACTTTTTCTTCAATAGATTAACTCTGCCGTCAGGGCATAACCTGGGTCAAGGTGCTTCCCCTCTTGCGTTTCTCCAGTGAGGAAACTCAGGTGCTGGAGCCATCACAGGAGTTTCCAGATGGCATGTTGGGGACTCATGCCCTGGGATTCTGTGGCTCCCTCGACAGTAGCCTGTCTTAGCCTTGTAGACCTCGATGCAAGTAAGACCCAAGAAAGGAGAGGTCATCTAGGTCAGAGGAAGGGGTGAGAGAGGCGGATTTGTTGTTTGGGACAGAAGGTAAGAAGTAGGCCTGCAGGGTAGAACCAGTTAGCAGTCGTAATTGTGGCTTGGACTTAAGAGAAGTAGTTTAAAAAGCAGAGTGGTTCTTCCACCAGGGAATACAAAAGCCAGAGAAGATGAGAACCACAGGTTTTCACACTGTGCTTACCATGCACGAAGCATTGTTCTTATAGGTGGCAACTCTGGAGACGTAACTGTGTACTTGACGCTGCCTATAAGGTAGGCAGTGTTGTCATTCCCATTTTGCAGTTGGAGCACACACAGATTAAGCCACTTGCCAATCAGCTACTGAGTGGTTGAGTCATGAATCAGCGTGGGGTGGGGATGGGGCGCTGCTTAACCCCTTCAAGTAAGGAGAATGATAAACGCCCCTGTATTCTCGCCTCACTCTCTCCTACCCCAGAGTCTTCTGACTGCCAGAGAGGACACGTCATGACATCTCCCTTCTCTGGGGTCAGCCATCTGACTACCCCTTCACTAGGCAGTCTCCTACAAACACTGTGATGTCACATAATCCTTATGCTTCCCTGGTGGCTCAGTGGTAAGGAATCTGCCTGCCAATACGGGAGACGTGGGTTCGATCCCTGAGTTGGGAAGAGCCTCTGGAGGAAGATATGGCAACCCTCTCCATAGTTCTTGCTTGGGGACTCTCATGGACAGAGGAGCCCTGGCGGATTATAGTCCAGGGGTCACAAAAGGGTGGACGCAACTTAGTGACCAAACAACAACACTTAACTCCTGCATTCAAGTTGGCCTTCTGGCTGCAATCACAGGATTTTAACAAATGGTGCATTCAGGCTTTCCCAGCCCAAGGCTGTTAGAGGTTGTAACAGAGGCAGGTGCCAGCTAAGGGCCAGACTTGGGGACTGCAGTGGGAAGTGGCTGCCAGCAAGGGAGAGAGGAAACAGCTATAAAAGCAGCTTAAAGTTGCGTGATTTTACAGACTGACAAGGGATGTTTACAGATGAGTTCCAGTTACTCAGAAGGACAGAGCTCACCTGAGCAGGGGCCCAGGGGGCATAGCTAGGTGTGAAGAGGCCCAGGGAGGGGGATCTCAGAGCCAGTTGTGAAGACAGAAAGCTTAGAGGTGGCCAAATCAGAACTAGATTGAGGGGGGTCTGGGGAAACAGAGGGGCCCCGGGAGGGCAGCTCTCGGCAGGGAAGTGTGGTTGGGCTCTGGTTCCCTGAGACAAGGCCTGGGTAGGATGCAGTCTGTGCCTCCTGATAGGTGAGTTCCTGGCATCCTTGCAGCCCCTGCCCTTTATCTTGTGCAAAGATGGGAGTTTCTCCAAGAAATCTTTACTGGGAAACTAAGAGGAAGGAAACAGGCAGAAGCATGAACATGATCAGGTCCAGGCAGACACCCAAGTCCCTTGTCCCACCTTGGAGCATGCTGGGCTTGAGCTGAGGGCAGGTGCCTGGCTGTGCAGTTCTGCAGGGGAAGAGCTGAGGGGGATAACGTGTTGAGTGGCAGGTCTGACTCCCTGGGAGCCCCTTGTCTCTGGACCCTGGGAGCCCCATGTCTCTGTCTCTGGATCCTGGGAACCCCCTGTCTCTGGACCTTGGGAGCCCCGTGTCTCTGGACCCTGGGAACCCCATGTCTCTGGACCTTGGGAGCCCCGTGTCTCTGGGAGCCCCATGTCTCTGGACCCTGGGCTTGGATCTGAGTGTGCTTTTGCACAGCGTCTGCTCTGAGCTTTGCAGGCACAGGTGCTTCGTGTCAGACCTGCCTGGTGCTGGGCTGTGGTTTTGGGCCTGAGCCTTCTCTGGCTGGAGGCCAGCTGTGTTCAGAACCTGGCATCTAAATTGGCTCAACTTGGCCGTAACTTCCTCACCCAGGTCATGGGAGAGTGGTGCCCAGGTCCCAGGCCTGATTCAAGTTCCCCACGCTGGTCAGGGACCCTGCTGCCACGTCTAGGGCTGGGCCCGGAAAGGCTCTTCCAGAGGGCGGCCAGGCAGGGGTCAGGGTGGGCAGAGGGGCCACTGTTCTCACGTGAAGGGAGTGGCCAGCCAGCAGAACCCGGGGGAGCCTCTTTAGGCTAAGTATGAGAGTGTGTTTGCGTGCTGGGGCCAAGTGTGTGTGAGAAAGTTCCCTCGACAGAGCTCTGGGGAGGGGCTGTGTGGAATCCCCAGCATCGGCCAGAGCCAGGCCCTGAAGGGAGGCTGGAGGAAAGCTGGCAGCCAGCGAAGGAGCCCAGCGGGGCGGGGAGGAGTGGGCGTCCCAGGACTGGGTGGGAGCGTCCCTGGGAGTCCCTTAGTTACTCTTGCATGGCTGACACCTAGTGCCCTCTGTGCCGCGTGGCTTGTGGGATCTTAGTTCCCCCGCCAGGGATTGAACCTGGGCCCTGGGCAGTGAAAGTGCAGAGTCCAAACCACTGGACAGCTGGTCAGTCCCCCTGCCCACGCCCCTTAGCTCTGAGGCCTCTTCTCCCGCCCCACGGGCCTGCCAGTTGGCTCTCGTGGGCGGTGGGTCTGTGGGTTTTCCTTGTGGAGGGGCTGGGGCTGCAGGCGGGCCTTGGTGGGCCCTGGTCTCGGGGAGGGAATCTGCTGCAGGAAGAGCCAGACGGCAGGCAGGGCCGGGCTCTGTGCAGGCAGAGAGGCCTAGGCTTCTCAGAGAAGGCAGAGCGGGGGGCCAGATTTAGGCTTAGAATCGTCACCTCTCAGCTATGTTGCATCTTATCTGCAGCCACATGTCACAGTCTCAGGCTTCCCTTCCCCACGGCCTGAGGGAAAACCCAAAGCTGAGAGCAGGAGCTTCTGCCGGTAGAAGCCGGGGACATTGGAGCACAG
>SJYX01024764.1:0-19738 GCA_006410675.1 Oreotragus oreotragus | reverse complement strand
TATTCTCCCAAATCATCCCACCCTCTCCCTCAGAGTCTGCCATTCATTTTTAAGAGAGAAAGGGAGGAGGCGAGATGAGAACAGAGAAATTAGCTCCCGACTGGTTCTGAAAGATGGAATGGCAACTGAAGGCAGTCACTTGAAAGCAGAATGCGAGAGAGAAACCAGCGACTCAAGAAGAGAAAAGTGTGCTGTCAGAGAGAGAACTGATTTCAGGGAAAGACTCAATTTCTGAAAATCCCCTTAGAAGGAACGCCAGCCTGATGCCGGGTCTAAGGAATCAGTACCTCCATCCCCACATGGATGACAGGAACTCAGTGTGAGGAGAGAAACCTGCTCAAGGAAAGGCTTAAATCCGAGGAGGAAAACAGCGCCCAGTTCACAGACCGGGAGCTTCATGGGGGCAGGAAGACGGGGAGTGGGCACACAGTGGTAGAAGAACGGAGGTGTCAGGGACTACAGTCTCTGGGCTCAAAGCAGGGCCTTTCACGTACATGCTGTGTGGCCTCAGACAAGTGTCGTAAATTCTCTGAGCCTCATGAGCTTCATCTGTAAAATGGGGATAGGAACAGTACCCACCTCACAGGACTTGTTACTAGGATCCAATATGCTCATGTTTATAAAGTGCTTGGAGCCATCTCTGATGCAGAGTGCTTGTTAACAACAATGGGGACAGAAACCCATCAGCCTCCATCTCTCCCCATCCCCTGCTGCTCAGGGATGCTGTGACCTCCTCCACCAGCCCCTCCAATTCCAAGCTTCTGTTCCTGTGAAACGATTTCGTCCCCTGCTCTGTTCCTTCCACCTACTGCAAATCTTCCTAAAACCGAGCAGGATTTGTAACTCTTAGGGCAAAAACTTCCAATCTGATATTAATAAACAAAAGAACTCAGAGGATGCTCTCCAAATCTTTGGTGACCAGTCTACACGTACACCAAAGCCCCTCGGTGATAAGGGCATTCGCCAAGGTGGGGATGGAAAGGCTGAAGACGTTGCGGGGAGCTCGGCCGCGTCCAGGTTTATCTTCACATCTCTTTGTCTCAGTGTACAGAAAGAGAACGGTCTCGGCTTCTAGACAGCGATGAAAGCAAAATAAACAGGCATGTAAATGAGCTGTGTTCTGGACGTCGGTGTGCATATATTGGCAGGAAGAGCAATGAAAGTTATGACTCTGCTTTCTTATTCTTTTTTCTCTCTCTGTCCCTCTCAGGGCCAGAGGAGTTATTTTTAAAAGCATGGGTTCACGTTTTTTTATCATAATGTTAGGTCAAAACGGGAGGTGACCTTTACATTTAGTTAGCAGCTGTTATACAAGGGGCATGGTCCCTGGGCCGCATTTCGTGTTTGCTGACCAATAAGTTGGGAATTCTGTAGCTTTGGTTTGCTTGTTCCCCCTCACAGATAGCACTTAACCAAGTCTCAGCATGTTGAGATAGTAATTTATTCCTTAATTCATTAAAAGGATATATATTCCCTGCCTAGTACTACCAAAGCAACTTGCAAGGCCACCCTGTTGCAGAATTGGTCTTTTATCTCTACAATTGTAGAGATAAGCAAGACTGCTAAATCTTTACTAAGAAGTGAAGCTGTTTACCCAACTCTGCACATAAGGACTGAGAGAGGCTGTGACAGCTGAAGTGTCTCCACATAAAACGTAAAGGATAGAGAGACAACCTTTATTTATTTATTTATTTTACTTTACAGTACTGTATTAGATTTGGCATACATTGACATGAATCCGCCACAGGTGTACATGAACTCCCAAACATGAATCCCCCTCCCACCTCAACCTTTAGAACCTATAGAAGCTGTTATGTGAAATGCCATCTCATTGAACTGAACACCTGAGTGTGTGACAGGGTTCCTATCAACAAGATTGGAATCCCATGATTCATATGGGGTCCTAAGTCTTCAGCATCTCAATTTCTATTTTTGGTTATTCTGGGGAGTTATCAACTTCCAAGGGGAACGAATGATAATTTCTGACAAACAACAATAACGAATACTGACTTTGTACGTTTCAGGCACTAACGTTTTTACTGGTGAAACGGGAAAAACCACACTCAATAACTTCTGTGACTGAATTTTGTTTTGAGCCCTCACCTAAGAGAGCAATGAGAACAATGTCTATATCACTTCAAAATTTTGATAGAAAACTACAAAATCTAGTAAAACACGCCAAATCTTTAAATACAGAATTAAAGAAAGTAGAAAAAGTTAACGTGGCCACAGAAACTAATTCTCTATTTTTTGGGGGGGTTGGGATATTTAGTGATTGGATAGTCTAAAGCTGTCCATGTAAACATATTCATATAAAATAGAGTCACATGAAAGAATACGCACTCATGGAGATTTATCTGATCTTAACTGCTAACATATTGTTGTAAAACAAACTTTACTTTCAATTCCCTAATGTCTGGTCCAATAATGGTGTTCTGCCCTGAGAACTGTATCTACTAAAACTGGTATCAGATTAGACTTGATCCACCCACAGAGCCAAATATCTCTGAAGGCAAGAGTGGGGCAATGGGAATCCCCTCATATTCTTACGAAAACAGAGTAAAATTTAAACTGTAAAGAATGAGCAGTGTTTAAAATGCGTATTTCTGGGGCTTCCCTGGTGGTGCAGCGGGTAAGCATGCGCCTGCCAGTGCAGGAGTCACAAGCTCGATCCCTGGCCCAGGAGTGTTCCACGTGCAGACGGGCAGCCAAGCCCCCGCCTGCCAAGCTGCTGTGCCCGCGCTCCAGAGTCCAGGAGCCCGAATCACTGAACCCGCGTGCCCGGAGCCTCGCCCATGACAGCAGAAGGCTCCGCCACGAGCAGCCCCCACTCTCCGCCACGAGAGAGCCTGTGCGGCAGCCTAGACCTGGCAGAGTCATAAACACGTGTGTGAGTAAATTACAAAGTGTGTGTTTCTATACCTGCAGCAACAGGGGGAGTAAGTAACGGTTTTGAGACTTGTGTGAGAATAATTAATACCAGCTTCTGAAATGAACAACCTCTAAATATTAGTGTCTTAGCCCAAAGAAGATTCGTTTCTCACACAGGTCAAGTTCCCCACAGGGGCTCCTGAGCACGCCTCCCTCTAAATGGCTCCTGGATTTGGACAGCTTCTGTCCTGTAGCCCTCTCATCTGGGAGTCCTTTATTTCAGGTGCACAAAAGGCACAAAAGAGAAAGACAGACATATTGAGAGACAGAGGGAAATAGAGGGACGGAGGGAAAGACAGAGGTCACATGGAACTGAAGGTAATAGACAAACGAACCGCTTTAAACAACACCCGACTGCCTAAGGACCCTAACCTTGCTGATTTCAGCCTTCCATCTACAAACAAGTCTCCTACACAATTGCCAAATCTTTGTCAATTGCACACACTGCTCTTAAAGGGTAAAGAATTAGACAACAGACAGATCAAAATACAACGGGCCAAAGCCTGATCCATCCAGCGAAGAGTTAAGCGTAGAAAACACAATCACGTTTCTAGCAAAGGATAAAGTACTTTCTTTAAATGTCTTCTGCTGTTCCATCACCGCAGGTAAGTGACTAAACAGGGAGTTTAAAAGGTCTTCCTAACCAGTGCTCTGCAAGGGTAAAAGCAAGACAATGAACCCAAAACGAAGCCACGGATGCTAAGCCGTCGCGACTTAACTGGTTTCAGCTCTCCCAGGAATGAATCTCAAACCGATCAATCAGCATTATGCGTTAGGTCATCTGCGAGATAGACACGGCCCACCCCCCATGGCCAAAAGAAAGGAACTTTGCAAAAGCCAACCCGCTTTTCACCACTACGACTACCTTTCTGTCCCTTCTGTCTCCAGTCTGACCAGACGCTGCCTGATTCAAAGAGATTTTTGCCCAAATACACTCTTAGAATGTTTAATATGCCTCAGTTTCCCTTTGGACAGCGCTGGTGTCAGAAGAGGGAATGGATGGAGACCGCCCAGCCCCCAGGGTCAGGTACCTGCTGAGCTGTGGGGCGACGCGTGTTCTCTGCTTCTGGGGGTGATGGACACAGCCGCCCCTCGGGTTCAGGCTCCAAAGGTCCCAGGTCATGAACCGCCAGACTGAATGCTTCTTTTTCTAGCGAGTCTGGAAACGTGCTAGAGCTAGATGGGGCTGGCGGAGGAAACTCACCAGGCCACATGTCACGTGGGCTCTGATTTCAGACTGGGCCCCGCATCCCACTGGGTGCAGAGTCAGGTGAGTTCCGGGGTCAGACCGGCGCAGACTTAGAAACCCAGCTGAATTGGGGTAGATCAGATTCGACCTACCAACCCAAGGAGGGTCTAATCAGCCTAGGACCAGCTTAACCTGGATTGGATCCAGAGTAAGACCTCAGGTGAATAAAATGTTGTTATAAGGTTGGGCAAGTCCATTACCCTTAGCAAAGGTAATCTTGAATTATAAGGGCCGCCTTGGAGAGCTTCCAGCCATGTTCCATAAGCTTCATGTGTATGAGGTGCCCTGGAGAGAAGAGAGGATCTTGCCCAAGCATCCACTATACAGGGCAGACCTTTAGAAGGATAGATGGAGGAAGAGAGATAGACATTTGTTGGCGGTGTTTTTCTTAAGTACCTCTCTGGTCAGAAGTTGGGCAATTGGAAGCTGACATTCAGAGCCTGAAAGGAATTTTTTTTAGGCCTTCTCCCCTAAGCTAGACTGAAACTATGTGCCCAGAGGGAAAGAAAAACATTCTGAAGCCTTCATGGAAGGATTTACCAAAACATTCCAAAGACGCAGCTCTAAACCTAGAACGTGGGTGTTTTAGGACCTCCATCTCGGCTGAAGGTCCCCCGCCTGCTATAAATAAAAGACGTGAACGGAAGATGCTGCTGCACCGGCATTGGTGCTTCAGCACCTCACACGTGTTATAGGTTTGAACTTCTCTGCCCTTTAATCTCATGCTTCCTATTTTACTCCCCTTGGTTTTTTTTTTTTTTTTTTTAAGTTTTTCTAACCTCTGAGTCCGGCTTCCCAGGTGGCGCTAGTGGGAAAGAACCCGCCTGCCAATGAGACTCAGTCTCAGGAAACCTAAGAGACTCAGTTGGATCCCTCGGTCAGGAGGATACCCTGGAGGAGGGCATGGCATCCCACTCCAGTCTTCTCGCCTGGAGAACCCCATGGAGAGAGGAGCCTGGCGGGCTACAGTCCATGGGGTCGCAAAGAGTCGGACACGACTGAGCGACTCAGCACTCACACACACACATGCAAGCTCTGAGTCCATGCTGCAAGATGAGAATTTAGAGTGCATGTTCCATTCCCACCTACCAACTCATCACAGGCCAGCACACGCAATCGCTCTGTGTCAATTCAGGTCCTCCAGGTAGGGGGTGCAGAGATGGAGCTAGAAGTCGAGATTTACTGACTGCAAGGCAGAAGGGAGGCAGAGCAGGGAAAGTGAGTCTCATCCAGGGCTGACACCTACAGAAGGAAAGGGTGAAGGCAGGGGCCCAGACTGGCCTGCAGCTCTGAGACGTCTCGGCCACCCAGTGGAGAGCCAGGAGCAAAAACAACTGGGCGGAAATGGCCCCTCACAGTCCTGCTGTTTCGCTCAGTCGTCAGCTGGATGCGACCCAGGGAGAGCATGGCTTCCCGTGAATGCTGTGAAGATCCCAAAGGAATGTGTGTATCATGGGCCATTTCCCAAGTTTTGTTTGACACTTGTTTAGATGTTGAAGGTGCTCGGTGCGCCTGTTGTGTCATTTCATATATAATACACACAGATGTGGACACACACCTGTGTGCATTGTAAGTCGCTCAGTCATGTCCGACTCTTTACAACCCTATGGACCGCAGCCAGCCAGGCTCCTCTGTCCATGGGATTCTCCTGGCAGGAATACAGGAGTGGGCTGCTGTGCCCTCCTCCAGGGGTCTTCCCCACCCAGGGATCGAACCCAGGTCTTTTACGCCTCCTGCACTGGCAGGCAGGCTCTGTATCACTAGTGCCCGCTGGGACGCCCACACGTGTGTCTATGTTATATCTGCATATAAGTTGTTCAGCATGACTTCACTGAGCTCTTAGCCTCGTCCGTACTGGACGACAGAAACGCCTGATTTCAATGCCCATTTCCGGCCTGTATGCTATGTCTTTTCCGTCAGTCTCACTCGCCTCTAACATCTCTGGAGTGAGGCTACAGAGTTTTAGCAAAAGTACGCCAGCGTTGGCTTGGCCAAAATGTTCATTTGGGCTTTTCCATAACAGTGAAGGGAAAAATACGAAGGAACTTTTTGACCAACCAATAGTTTATATTTTCTAAATTTTCACATCTGAGAATGCTTTGCTTCTGCTCATGAGTGAATACAGGACATGTTATGGACTGTTTGAATCTTCCCTTTTATCACTCCAAACTCTGCAGGAATTACAAACTTATCTTAGCATTAAGTATTACTGAGGAGAAAGAATTTCCTTTTTTCCTTTGTACATAACCTAGATTTTCTGCTTGAGTGCATAGAGAACTTTTCTTAAATCTCTGAAATGCATATGTTTTGTCAGAGTACATTTATGTGTGATTCCTACTCTTTTAAGTGCATTTTCAAGTAATCTTACCTGGAAATTTAATAGCCTCATTTATTTATAGATTTGAACCTCCTTTAAAAACAGGAATCATTTCTTTAATATGTCTAATAATCACTTCTGTTCATTATTCATTTCTTTTACCTAAGTCCAAATCACTGATGTTAATTTTTTGTCTGAAAATAAACTGTGAATAAATACTTCTATGCTTCTCAATGTCAGCTTGAAAGTTCTAAGAGCTATTTTTCAAGCCATACCACTAAGCCTTATGTTTAAAGCACCGTCCCGAAATTTGTCACCCCATTCCTTCACTTTTATTTCTTACCCAGTCTCAAGCACTCCTCTGGGAAGCAGAAAGAGGTCTCTTAATCATCTGTATTTTATTAAGTGTCTAATAGACTATAGGAGAAAGCCAATTCTCTGTTTTCCCAACATTTCAGCTGAGTACCAGGATTTGGGGCCAAACAAATTACAGCAAACCATTTTCTAAAGCAGAAAAAAAAAAGCCTCTGGAGTTCTATAATGTCCGAAACAAACCTTGGGTGTTTAGAGACCTTTTCTAAAAGACTCTCCCATCATAAACCAGATGCAACTCAATTTATCTCAAAAAAGACGAACGAGTGAGTCAATGTGGCTGTAATTTGAACTTTACAGTTCTGGGGAGTCTCCTCGTTTCTAACCTGAGTCCTTGACCACTAAGCCATCTTCCCTAGTGGATTTATTTGCCTCTTTTATTTCCTGAGTCACTCTAAACCAAACACGGCAAGAATCTCTACTTTTAAAAGAGCATGAAAACCGCATCTATTGATTTGGTGACATGTTGGAAACTCTTTTGTTCCCTGAAAATTTTAAAGGATTTTATTTGATTCCAGGACTGTCAACAGAAGGGATGAAAAAAGGCAACATCGTCGGCCTCTCCGCCCCCAAACCCTCACCATTGTGCCGTCACCTCCTAGGTGGACCTTTCCAACTGCTCCCAGAAGTATGCACACATCGAGACACCTGAGAAGACGGAACAAGCAGGGCTTTACCTACAACTCACCCAATCCAAGCAAAATGCGAGAGCAGGCTTCAGACACAGAGGAGAGCATCCATTCATTCACTTATTCCCTTAGTCATCAAGCATCTGTTGAGCACTTCCTGTGTCTACTCCTCCCCAGAATGCTCCTGCTGCGAAGATCAAGACCCGGCCCTTGAGGACAATCTAGACACGGCTGTCATACCTTCATAATCAGGATTATGAGGAGGTGAAGGAAGAAGGCAGGCAGGAGAAGGAGGAGGGACGTATTCTTACTTCCGCTTTACAGATGACAAAACTTGGGCTAAGGAGGTAAAGGAACACACCCAGCACACGGTATTTGTAATTAGCAGGACCAAAATTCTAAGGCTTGAGTGGGCCTTCAGCACACCCAGTAAGGGTTCCCAGATGGCTCAGTGGTGGAGAATCTGCCTACCAGTGCAAGAGACGCAGGACACACAGGTGTGATCCTTTTGTCATGAAGATCCCCTGGAGGAGGAAATGGCAACCCACTCCAGTATCCTTGCCTGGAAAACCCCACGGACAGAGGAGCCTGGCGGGCTGCAGTCCATCAGGTCACAAAGGGTCGGACACGACTGAGCAGGCATGCATACATGATAAACCCCATCCTCTCCTATGTAAATAGGAGGCCGAACAAATAAATTACAGAAGAAATTCAGTATAACCACGTTTGCCCCTGGATTCAGCTGGAGTCACGGTCACAGTCATGATCCAAACACTCTATCCTGTGGAACTGAGGGTTTCACTTATTTAGTTTCTGTCATTTACTTTTGAAGGCTTATCAAGGTGTTTGACAGGAAAAAAAAAAAAAAAAAGAAGACATTTTGGGGACTTTCCTGGTGGTCCAGTGGCTAAGACTCTGTGTTCCCAGTGCAAGGGGCCTGGCTCGACCCCCGGTGGGGGAACTAGATCCCATGTGCCCACATGCCTCAGCGAAAACCCGTCATAACCAAATAAATAAAACTTTTAAAAAACAACATACTTTCTTGTCCCTAAGATTCAGATATTCCATCCATTTACTGTACAGCTGAATGACAGTGAGTGAAGCACCAGGCACCCTAAGTGTGTACTTTGGTGAAGAAAATGACACCTTAGTAATAGCTTTAGAAAGTGTCTTCATTCAACATACAGGAAATACAATTCTGGCACACGGAAGGCATGCTGTTCATGTAAATCAAATGCCACTCTAACTCCCAAGGAACACAGAATCGGGAGACACAAGCACCTTAGTACCTGTTGTACAGTAAAGGCTCAGTGCTCTTAGTGGGGTGATGCACAGTCTGGGTCACCAGGCAGGGGAACAGGCAGCCATCTGCTTTTCCTGTGTAATTACTGATAGTGCCAACTTCCACTCTCAGAAATAGTCCCCTTTGGATGGTAAATGATAAGATGATCATAATATTAAGAGAGGTAGTCAGTGTATTCGGGAAAGACAATGAGAGAGCATCAAGTTTTCCATGCGGGGAGGGGCTGGAGCTCTACATTAGTTTGTTTTGTGGTTTATGAGACATCTTTGTTTTGCATTTAACCTGCAAACCAAACTTTCCTGTGTTCATGGCCTGGCAGGCAAAGGACTACTCCCCAAAAGAAAATACCAGAAAATGTGAATGTACAAACCATGCTTGTTTCATTAAGTTGAACAATTCCCAAAAGACATTTCTGATTTTTTAAAAATTATTATTGGAGTATAGTTTCTTTACAATGAATGGTGTGTCAGTTTCTATGGTAAAGCAAAGTGAATCAGCTATACATACACATACAACCCCTCTTTGCGGATTTTCTTCCCATTTAGGTCACCACAGGGCGCCGAGTAGAGTCCCCGTGCTCTTCAGTAGCTGCTCGATGGTGATATTTTATGCACAGCGCCAACAGTGCCAATCCCAGCCTCCCAGTTCATCCCCCCTCCCTTCGCGCCTTGTACCCATACGTCTGTTCTCTGCCTCTGGGTCTCTCTTTCTGACTGCAAATAGGTTCATCTGTACCGTGTTTCCAGATTCCACATATATCCATTAATAGACGATATTTGTTTTTCTCTGGCTGACTTCACATTGTATGACAGTCTCTAGGTCCATTCACATCTCTGCAGATAATCTTTTAAAAATACATTTCTGAACACCTATTACATCCCAGCAATATATATGGTACTAATGGTATGTGGATGGGTAGGTCATTGTCTTTTGAACTTAACTATAAGCACCTTACATTCTAGGACAAAAATACATAAAAATTATGACACCATCAATACAAAGACGAAGTATGTATAGAGTATGAAGGGGAAAGAGGCACTAAATTCAAGCTGGAGGTTCAGGGAAATCTCCTGGGAGAAATAATTGACCTGAACCTTGAGGTTCAGTTTTTTAAAAATGAAAGAAAAGAAATAGTTTTAAACAATTTCATGAATTAAATTTAAAAGGTGAAAAGCTATGGTTTTTCCAGTAGTCATGAATGGATGTGAGAGTTGGACAATAAAGAAAGCTGAGCACCAAAGAATTGATGCTTTTGAACTGTGGTGTTGGAGAAGACTCTTGAGAGTCCCTCGGACTGCAAGGAGATCCAACCAGTTCATCCTAAAAGAGACCAGTCCTGAATGAATATTCATTGGAAGGACTGATGCTGAAGCTGAAGCTCCAATACTTTGGCCACCTGATGCAAAGAACTGACTCCTTGGAAAAGACCCTGATGTTGGGAAAGATTGACAGCTGGAGGAGAAGGGGCTGACAGAGGATGAGATGGTTGGATGTAAAAAAAAAAAAAAAAAAAACAAATTCAAGGTTGGTGGAAACCCTGCATTGTCAGATGATAGTTTGCATTTTTTAGCAATAAAGTATTTAATTAAAGCTTTGTAAAGAAACAAGGACATGGGTTTTTTTAGATATAATGCAAATTTTTTAGACATAATGCTATTGTACACTTGTAAATGTAAATTATATATGCACTGGCAAACCAAACAAATCTGCATGACTTGCTTTGACATTTGCTTTATTGAAGTGGTCTGGAATGGAACCCATAGTGTCTCCAATGCATACCTGTACAAGGAAGACTCACTAAAAGATCTGAAGGCCCTGCCCAGGCAGTGTGGGAGAGCTTTTCACAGTTTACACACACTACTGCACCCTACAAAGCTTCTAGCTTCATTCATTCACTCTGCCAGAAGAAAGCACTAAGATCAAGTAGCATGCTTGCAATCAATCTCTCATTTATTGGACAGAGGCATGGAAATAAAGAGCAAGACATGGTCCCGCCTTTAAGGAGCTCACAGCTGTAAAGCCAGATGGGTCACAAAACAATGGAGGTGCTTCAAGAGAAGTATGAAAGTAGTGATCTTGGAGCACAGAGGGGAGACTGGGTTGGATGACCTAGAATGAACAGTTTTCTCACTGAAGACAAAGTGCAGGGAGACAGGCAAGCACAGACTTACTATCATTACTAGAAAAACCAACTCCCTGGCCCTTTTACCTTAATACAATGGTAGGAAAGGAGTTGTTTCCCTAGCAGACATTTTAATTTAACGCACTTAAACACCTTATTTTAATGCACTGAAGGTGTTTGCTATTTAAAGAAACTCTCCTGTGAATCCCTTTGGGATATAAAGTATTCCTTATTTAATTGAAGAGCCCCTGGTTTATTTAAGTCTGGCTTTTCACATATTAGGATGCCTCTAAAGAATATATCCTGGAATTACATACACAAACAATTGTTGTTCAATGAACGAACGAATGTACAGCTTCTATACGGAAAAAGAAAGAGGAAAAGGTACCCAGGCTCATCAGGAAGGAGACAAGGTCTCTCAAAAAAGGCACCCTTATTTTCTCTCATCACCATAGGAGCCCTGTTCCAATCAGCCCTTCAGGAAAGCTAAATGAAGTGCAAGAGGAACTGGAGCCCAAGAGGCGTGGCTAACACAGTATGTGCCCCACCAACACAATAGGCCTGTGGAAGTGAGATGAGGCCATCGAGGAAACCCTGTCCTGTGCTGGCTGCACAATGTTCAGTCTCCTCACCCTTTTCTCATTCTTGAGCCATTTGACTCCTGAAGAGGGAGTCTAGCCACTGCAGGAAATCTCTGCTCCTGGAACATCTACCAAGAAGTTCCTTGCCAGGTCTACTTCTGGTACAGGAAAAGTCTACACAGGTAAATATGAAAGGCTGGCAGATGATGACTGGGATAATGGCTAACATTCATCAAGAGCTACTGAGTGCCTGGAAGAAGCACAAGCTGGAATCAAGATTGCTGGGAGAAATATCAATAACCTCAGATATGCAGATGACACCACCTTATGGCAGAAAGCAAAGAGGAACTAAACAGCCTCTTGATTGAAAGTGAAAGAAGAGAGTAAAAAAGCTGGATTTAAAACTCTACATTCAAAAAAGGAAGGTCATGGCATCCAGTCCCATCACTTCACAGCAAATAGATGGGGAAACAATGGAAACAGTGACAGACTTTATTTTCTTGGGCTCCAATAATCACTGCAGATGGCGACTGCAGCCATGAAATTAAAAGACATTTGAAGCTTTTTTAGCTACGACAAACCTAGACAGCATATTAAAAAGCAGAGACATTTACTTTACCAACAAAAGTCAAAGTTATGGTTTCTCCAGTAGTCATGTATGGATGTGAGAGTTAGAGTATAAAGAAAGCTGAGTGCCAAAGAATTGATGCTTTTGAACTGTGGTGCTGGAGAAGACTCCTGAGTGTCCCTTGGGCTGCAAGGAGATCCAACCAGTCCATCCTAAAGGAGATCAGTCCTGAATATTCATTGGAAGGACTGATGCTATAGCTGAAGCTCCAATACTTCAGCCACCTGATGTGAAGAACTGACTCACTGAAAAAGATCCTGATGCTGGGAAAGATTGAAGGCAGGAGGAGAAGGGGATGCCAGAGGATGAGATGGTTGGATGGCATCATCAACTCGATGGACCTAAGTTTGGGCAAGCTCTGGGAGTTGGTGATAGACAGGAAAGCCTGGTGTGCTGCAGTCCATGGGATCGCAAAGAGTCAGACATGACTGAGTGACTGAACTGAACTGAGTGCCGAGCACATATTTGAGGTATTTTCACTTAATCATTTAATCTCTCCATCGATCCTATGGGGCCAGAAGTCTGATAAGTCACTTGACCAGAGGGTCACAGAGCAACCAAGCAGAGATGTGAATTTCATACCCAAGCCCTCTGATCAGAGCCCACGCTCTTAAACACTCTGCCATACTCTCCCTGAACATACTGCCTTCATAAAATTCCAGGACAATAATTTTCTTCTTTTACTTTTTAGCTGCCCCATGTGGCATGTGGGATCTTAGTTTCTTGACCAGATACTGACATGCCCCCTGCATTAGGAGCAGAGAGTCTTAACCACTGGACACCAGAGAAGTTCCACAATAATTTTCAAGAGAAAAAACAGAACATATCAGACCCTAGGTCTTGAAGGGAGACTTAATGAATGATCTAGTTCAGTCATTTCCATACTGTAGGCTGTTCATCAGTACAAATAAGAGCTTAGTAAAACTACAGATTTCTATGTCCAACCCCTAGAAACTCTTATCTGGCATCCAGAAATAAACTTTCTAGATTAGTCATTCAGCTCCTGACTGAACATTTCCCTTGGGCATTCACTACTCTGACAAGTAATTCATTCCACTTCACACATCAGAAAGTGAACAAAAGTCACTAGAATGAATGCTCCAATCTCTTTCACAGGAATTCTTTTAATTTCTCTTCTAAATATAAGGACTTGTTGTTGCTTTTAATGCCGAGCCAAATACTTGCTATTCACAGGCTCTGGTTTTGCCCACTCCTTCCTCCCGAAGGTCAGCCTTGCAAACATCCACCCTCAGGGTGCCTCCCCACAACCTGCTCTCCTTCATGCACATTTCCCAGCATTCAGGAACCACTGTCTATAGCTGGGAGTCTCCTTCTCCCTTAAGACTACAAAACACATTTAGTATTCTAGTAGAAGTTAGAGCCTTAAAGAGGCAAGTCTTCAATGCAGTTAATAGTGGCAGAAAGTTGTCCAATTTTAAGAGTTACCAGTCATACACAGATCCCCATGAAGAAAACAGTGTCTGCTCTAACCTATACTTAAACTCCACTATGATACAGACATACTGCCTCAGCAAAGGAGAACTACAGCCATGCTCTGTATACCGAATCGTACGGGCCCTTCCTCTAGCTACTTCTTTCACACTTCAACTGGATAATGCTTGAGTGTTCAGGGCACTCCATCAATGCAAAGGCATAGCATAGCTTGTTTTATTGTACTTCACAGACACTGAGTTTTTTAGTTCGATAAATCTGAAGGTTTGTGGCAACCCTGCATTGAGTAAGTACTTCAGTGCAACTTTCCCAGCTGCATTTACTCACTTCCTAGCTCTGTGTTACATTTTGATAATTCTCACATGTTTCAAACTTTTCCATTATTACAGTTGTTATAGTCGGAGAAGGCAATGGCACCCCACTCCAGTACTCTTGCCTGGAAAATCCCATGGACGGAGGAGCCTGGTAGGCTGCAGACCATGGGGTCGCGAAGAGTCGGACACGACTGAGCGACTTCCCTACAGCGATGTATGACCAGTGATCCTTGTTGTCACTATTGTAAAAAGATTACAACTTGCTGAAGGTTCCGATCATGGCTGGTGTTTTTTAGTAATAAAGTATTTTTTAATTAAGGTATGTACATTGTCGCTACCAAACACTTAACTACAGCGTAGTGTAAACATAACTTTCGCATGTACTGGGAAACCAAAAAATGTGTGTGACTCGCTTTACTCAAATTCTTGAACCAAACCCACAATATCTCCGAAGTATGCCTGTAGTGTACAAAAATATCTCTCCTGAATATAGCACTTGTTATTCTAAATCTTGTTGAGAAAGAACTGACCTACAGGTTGTGTAAACTACTCTCTAGGATCACAGCCTTTTCATCAGAAAAAACCAGGACACCTCACCTGGGTTGATGATCTCATCATCCTCACTAAAGGTCACCCGTGAGTTCTTCCTCTTCCTCTTTGGTCTCTGAATGTCCAGATTCCCCTCCTCAATGGTGAGAGTGGAAATCCGCTTGTTGTGGGCAGTGTTGAATTCTGTCAGGTTCTGGGCCAGAGTTCACACAGGAAAGACAGGAATGAGTACACAAGGAATTTGAAGGAGAATATTACCAAACAAAGAGCTGGAAGGGATTATGAGCTAACCTTGACCTCTTCACACATATGAAATTCTCTTTTGCATCCAGAAAAGATTACTGTCCCTAAATAGCTAATACCAGCAAGGCTCATTTGACAGAATGTGGAACATCTGCAATGACCAGTAAGGCAGTGATATTCAAAAGGGGCTGAAGGACGTTGAGCTGAAAACAAGTCATCTGTGCAAAAACCCTTGAGTTGAGGTTTGGAGGTTTTTTGAAGGTTATCATGTCTTCATGCTGAAAATTAAACGAATGCAACTGGGAAGAAATTCAAGAACTGTTTTAAGTAACAAAACAGATGAGAAAGAAAAACTGACAGTTTCTTTCCCAGTGGCTCTCTCCTTTATGGTTAGGACACTGCCAGTGCACTGAATATTTGGCATTAATATTTTGTCAGTCCCCACCCCTGTCTCTGTCTCTTATACACATCTAGATGTGTATAAGAGACAGGCGCCAACAGTGCCAATCCCAGCCTCCCAGTTCATCCCCCCTCCCTTCGCCCCTTGTACCCATATGTCTGTTCTCTGCCTCTGGGTCTCTCTTTCTGACTGCAAATAGGTTCATCTGTACCGTGTTTCCAGATTCCACATATATCCATTAATAGACGATATTTGTTTTTCTCTGGCTGACTTCACATTGTATGACAGTCTCTAGGTCCATTCACATCTCTGCAGATAATCTTTTAAAAATACATTTCTGAACACCTATTACATCCCAGCAATATATATGGTACTAATGGTATGTGGATGGGTAGGTCATTGTCTTTTGAACTTAACTATAAGCACCTTACATTCTAGGACAAAAATACATAAAAATTATGACACCATCAATACAAAGACGAAGTATGTATAGAGTATGAAGGGGAAAGAGGCACTAAATTCAAGCTGGAGGTTCAAGGAAATCTCCTGGGAGAAATAATTGACCTGAACCTTGAGGTTCAGTTTTTTAAAAATGAAAGAAAAGAAATAGTTTTAAACAATTTCATGAATTAAATTTAAAAGGTGAAAAGCTATGGTTTTTCCAGTAGTCATGAATGGATGTGAGAGTTGGACAATAAAGAAAGCTGAGCACCAAAGAATTGATGCTTTTGAACTGTGGTGTTGGAGAAGACTCTTGAGAGTCCCTCGGACTGCAAGGAGATCCAACCAGTTCATCCTAAAAGAGACCAGTCCTGAATGAATATTCATTGGAAGGACTGATGCTGAAGCTGAAGCTCCAATACTTTGGCCACCTGATGCAAAGAACTGACTCCTTGGAAAAGACCCTGATGTTGGGAAAGATTGACAGCTGGAGGAGAAGGGGCTGACAGAGGATGAGATGGTTGGATGGCATCACTAACTCAATGGACATGAGCTTGAGTAAACTCTGGGAGTTGGTGATGGACAGGGAAGCCTAATGTGCTACAGTCCATGGGGTTGCAAAGAGTCAGACACGACTGAGCGACTGAACTGAACTGAAAAAATTAGAATGGAATTCAAGAAAGAGAGCACAGTCACCCAGCCACCATCAGGCACACACTCTGCTCCACTCTGGAGGGAAGCACACACCCAGCAAACAAGCTCAGACACAGAACAGCTGAGACAGAGCTAGAAGATAGACTGTCGCTGTTTAGTTGCTCAGTTCTGTCTGACTCTTTCACGACCCCAGGGACTGTATCCTGACTGGCTCCTCTGTCCATGGGGTTTCCCAGGAACGAAGAGGGTTGCCATCTCCTCCTCCAGGGGATCGTCCCGACCCAAGGATGGAACCCCACGTTTCTCCTGCACTGCAGATGGATTCATTGCCACTGAACCACTTAGGAAGCCCAGAAGCAAGTTCTGTAATAGCCAAGAAACTCAAAAGGGAACACTTGGCCGTGAACACCAGCCTTGCACATGGATCCTTCTAGAAGGACAGTTAAGTGGCAAAACCACAGCATCATCTCTGATCTCCCCAAAACCTCACCTGCTCATTAAAATTACGCTAAGAAGAAAACACATCCAGGAACGCTCTCCTATCCCCAGACCTCTGCGTCTCTCTGCCGTTTTACTTGCAAGAGAGAGGAGTGGAGGGGAGGGCTCGACAGGCTGCCCTTGAAACCAGGAGGGAAAGAGACGAAGTCTGGCTAACTCTCCCCACAGTTGTCCCGCCTAAGCCAGCAACACGCTTCAGGGAACCAGAGAGAATGAGACAGATTCTCGCAGAGCCCTTGGCCTCCTTGACCACGATCCTCTGCAGAACTCAGAGAATATTGAAGTCGACCAGCTGGAGCATCTTTTTTTTTTTTAATCTTTTGGCCACGTTGCGCTGCATGTGGTTCCCCGACGAGAGATCTAACCTGCCCCCCACCCCCCGCATTGACAGCAGATTCTTAACCACTGGACCACCAGGATGTCCCTGGAACATGTTTAAAACCTCTGAACTCAGTAGTCTGATACACCATAAAAAACACCCTTTTTCCCTTTACTCATTAAAGAAAAAAATTAAACTATATAAAAGCAAGCCACTCTCCCGTGGTTCCGATTTTCAGAAAGATTAAAGATGCCACAGAGTCAAAAGATGTGACCGAGGCCTTGCCCTCATTTGCAAGTTATTGGTGGGCTTCCCTGGTGACTCAGATAGTCAAGAATCTGCCTGCAGTGGGTCAGGAAGATCCCCTGGAGGAGGGCAGGGCAACCCATTCCAGTAATCTTGCCTGCAGAATCCCCATGGACAGAGGAGCCTAGAGGGCTACTGAGCGACTAACGCACACACACATACCAAGCTTTCAGTGAACAGTTTGCATAGAAACAGATCTCATCCCAAATTGAACAGGTTAAAAAAAAAAATCAGAAATCTTGTATTTTTCCCAGTATCAACATCACCAAAACCTATTCAACTGAAATAAAGGCAGCGCTAAGAATAAAGTTGAGTTCTCTGCCAGGGTCACTGAAAGCACAGAAAGACTCTCGCTGAGAGATGCGGGCAGTGAGTGGATCCCAGCAGCCGGGCAGAGAAATAACAATGGACACCGAAGTTTGTTTCTTTCCGAAAAACAGGACACCGGAGATATAAGACCCTGCGATATTTTATTTTCAAAACAAGGCAGAACCCAACTGCAGCTCCCCAAGGAGTGCCGTCCTTCCCAGCACTGGGTCTGCCTGAGGAGCCCTGGCAGGCTCTCTTTAGCAGAGAGAACAGCCAGCACAACAATCAAGCTGTGACTGGGAGCCCAGCGCAGCAGTTAATTAAGGCTACATCTCTTATTCTCCAGGGCAATTCAGCGCGGCTTGAATGAGCCCTAGAGCCGGTCTGCGGTGGGAATGTCTCCCCGGGCAGTGGGAGAATCCAGGCTCATCAGCATGACAATAGTGCCCAGGATGCGCTTGGACTGATGTAATGGCCTGAGATGGGAGGTGGGGGATGAAAGCCTTGCTGCAGAAGCCTGGAGCGTTTGCAGCTGACTAGGGCTATTTCAGTGCATGAAATTCCTTCCCTCTTTCTTTCTTCCTTTTATGAGACATTTGCTAATTGGTAGAGCTCCGAAAACAATATACCATTAAGAATCCCTTTCCTTCCTCCCACCCCCACCCCTAAAATGTAGCTGAGATAAAGAACTTATTATAAAAAACGAACTTGCTCAAAATAAGGATTATTTTAAATGTCCTGTACCCACAACTCTGCTGCATTAATGGAGATAACCACAGCTTCTGCTTAAACTGGATCACAATCTCTCAGGGGCCTATAAACACATTCCCTAGTGCCTAGGTGTTTTTTTGTTCTCTCTATATACCTATTACTCTCTTCAGGAAGGCACGCCCTAAAATCTTCCTCTCTGTCCACTCATTAATTATTTCAGTAAAATAGGAAATAACACAGGGATGGAGAAGGACTGATTCAAAAACCAAACATAAACTTCCTTGATGAGCAATAAAACACAATTTCAAATCTGAAGAACCCAAAGAGCATCTCCACACTGCCCAAAAGGGAATATGTAAAACGGGATGGGATATGAGTTACTTACTACTGTTGAGATCTATCAGGAAAACTCTCTTCAGATGCTTGTGGTAGACCAAGGCAGCATGGACCCGAGAGCAAGACTGGTGGTCTATTGTGAAGTCACACAAATCAGGGTTTCGCCCAAATAAGTAATACTTCTTCTCATCGATAATCAGTTTCTAAATAAATATAAAATACTACTTAAAGCTGGTTTCAACAGGGTTTAGCAAAAATTCTTCCAATAAAAGTAGAGTGTATTAACGTAAAATTCCTTGTCAAACTAAAAATATATATATATGTATGTATATATATTTCCTATTATTCTTCAAGATAGAGACCTCAGAAAAATTTACTAACATTTTTTGGGGATGGCAATTTTAATCCCCAAATATAGTGGTCAAATGTTGAGTGCCGATATGAAAAGAACTTTCCCTAATCCTATTAGATGTAAATGGCCTGCAAGAGAGGCTGTCTTCTTTTCATTGTAAATTTAAGATTTCACTTGAGGTTGAGCAGCAAATAAGGCACGCCTATAAAGGAACAAGACCTCTTTTCAGAAAAATATATATTCAAATGAAGACTATCAACTGGTTCGCAAAGGAAGGGAGGTATAAACACTTACCTAATTCTAATCATGCTGCCAGAGCCCCCAAATATTTTTGGAAGCCCCTTGAAATCAGAATTACATTAGACATCACTGTATGAGCCTCTAGATCTAACTTTATGGTCCCATTTCATAAAAAGCATTACTCAGAGTTAACTCTAAATGAGTACTTGCTTTGTCCAAATATGATATGACCTCACAGGGGAAATATTTTCCAGGTTTGAAGGAAGAGAATGCAGAGATTCACATTTATTGAAGGGCTATTTTTTGCTAGGCATTTTAAGCATTATCTCATCTAATCCTCAAAACAGGTCTGTGAACTAAGTATCACCTTTATTATTGAAAGTGAAAGTGTTAAGTTGCTTAGTTGTGTCCGACTCTTTGCAACCCCATGAACTATAACCCGCCAGGCTCCTCTGTCCATGGGATTCTCCAGGCAAGAATAC
>SJYX01024763.1:0-14768 GCA_006410675.1 Oreotragus oreotragus | reverse complement strand
TTGCCTTTCTTTGGGATTGGAATGAAAACTGAGCTTTTCCAGTCCTGTGGCCACTGCTGAGTTTTCCAAATTTGCTGGCATATTGAGTGCAGCACTTTCACAGCATCATCTTTCAGGATTTGAAATAGCTCAATTGGAATTCCATCACTTCCACTAGCTTTGTTTCGAGTGATGCTTTCTAAGGCCCGCTTGACTTCACATTCCAGGATGTCTGGCTCTAGGTGAGTGATCACATCATCGTGATTATCTGGGTCATGAAGATGATTTTTGTACAGTTCTTCTGTGTATTCTTACCACCTCTTCTTAATAACTTATGCTTCTGTTAGGTCCATACCATTTCTGTCCTTTATCAAGCCCATCTTTGCATGAAATGTTCCTTGGTGTCTCTAATTTTCTTGAAGAGATCTCTAGTCTTTCCCATTCTGTTGTTTTCCTCTATTTCTTTGCACTGGTCACTGAGGAAGGCTTTTTTATCTCTCCTTGCTATTCTTTGGAACTCTGTATTCAAATGGGAATATCTTTCCTTTTCTCATTTGCTTTTCATTTCTCTTCTTTACACAGCTATTTGTAAGGCCTCTTCAGACAGCTATTTTGCTTTTTTGCATTTCTTTTCCATGGGGATGGTCTTGATCCCTGTCTCCTGTACAATGTCATGAACCTCCATCCATAGTTCATCAGGCACTCTCTCTATCAGATCTAGTCCCTTAAATTTCTTTCTCACTTCCACTGTATAATCATAAGGGATTTGATTTAGGTCATACCTGAATGTTCTAGTAGTTTTCCTTTATTCATTTTAAGAAAGAAAGTGGCTACAAATAGTTTGCAAAACTGTGATGTCTGAGGAAACAGTCCTCACAAGCCTGTCCTCATTTCAGACACCAGCACAAGTTCCCAGGTTCCCAGGGGGACCCTCACTTCAGGTCAGCCAGCTACAAATTCGAGGACTTTCTCACATTCAGTAATTTTCTAGAATGTTCAACTTAAGGAGAATCCCTCAGGTTTAACAGTACACCAGAAACACAGAACTCAGGAAAGTTTTTGGCTCAGATGGTAAAGAAGCTGTCTGCAATGTAGGAGACCTGGGTTCAATCTCTAGATAAGGAAGATCCCCTGGAGAAGGGAATGACAACCCACTTCATATTCTTGCCCGGAGAATTCCATCGACAGAGGAGGCTGGTGGGCTACAGTCCATGGGAACAACTGAGTGACTAACACTCTATGATTATAGCTTTTTTAATAGTAAAGAACACAAATTAAAATCAGATGAAAGATACAACATAGGGCAAGATCTGGAAAGTCCCATAGGTGAAGCTTCTTGGTTTCCTCTTTCCATATTGTTAACTCAGTGGCTCACCTGAGCTTCAGTCTCTAGAATTTTTATTGAGACTCATTCCATAAATGTGATTAGTTGAATTTTTGCCCATATGATTGAACGCCATTTCCAGCTTCACTTCCCAGATGTTGGGTTGATAAACTTGAGAACACAGTTGTTTAGACATATTGGTTTTCTTCTAGTTCATCAACCAGAACACATTCTTTTCAGCCTCTGGATCATGCATTTATTTCTCTCTGTCTCATCTTCACTGAAACAAAAAATGGGAGGATTTTTTTAAGTGGGAGGAGCTAATGGAAAAGTACTGGAAGATGTTAGGGAAAGGAGGTGGGTTGATAGGATAGGCCATTTGTGTTTGCTAATTGCTGCTTTTCTTTTTGGGACTTCCCAGGTGGTGCTGGTGGTAAAGAAGCCGCCTGCCAATAAAGAAGACAGGAGTTTGATCCCTGGGTCAGGACGATCCCCTTGAGGAGGAAATGCCAACCCTTCTTGCCTAGAGATTCCCTATGGACAGAGGACCCTGGCAGGCTAGAGTACATAGGGTGGCAAAGAGTCGGACGTGACTGAACTGACTTAGCACACATGCATGCTTTTCTTTTTACCTGGAGGATAATTACTTTACAATGTTGTATTGGTTTCTGCTGGACAATAAATGGAATCTGCCATAATTGTACATATATCCCCTCCTTCTTGACCCTCCCTCCCCACCTCCCGTCCTACACCTCTAGGTCATCACACAGTGCCAGGCTGGGCTCCCTGTGCTGTATATCAGCTTCCCACTAGCTTTCTATTATACACATGGTAGTGTATATATGTCAATGCTACTGCTTTGGTTGCTGCCTTTTGAATTTAGGTTCTTACACTCCCACAGAAGCAGGGAGACAGGGGAACTAATTTTCTTTATGATTAGATTTCAAAGGGAAGGCTTTGTGGAAATCATTCTTTGGTTGTAAAAAGGATGAGAGACTTGGAGATTTATCTACATTTACTAATAAAAGAAGCTGACTGGACTTCCCTGGTGCTTCCACTGCAAGGGGCACGGCTTCAGTCCCTGGTCAGGGGACTAAGATTTCCACATGCCCACGGGGTGGCCAAAAAGAAAAAAAAAAGAGTAGAAAAAGAATTTAAAAGCTTTCTAATGTATGTACTCTAAGAAAAGAGAGTGAGGACAGATTGATAGAAACTCATTTGAGATGAGGGGGAAACTTAAGGTAGTCTTCATCAATGACTATCCAACATTTCCACTGTTGTTAAAACTTTGCAATTCTTGGGGTTTTGATTGTGGTGTGGGAAGCTAACCTCCACACTGAGCAGGAGTTTTAAATTATGCTTACAAATAACTTGAATTATAAGCTCAAATGTCAGTGTTAAGCGAGAGGCAAGGCCATAAATCTGGAATGGTACAGTCACAGGTAAGCACACATCAGGAGCATTGTTAGATTTAGCTAACCAAAAACATCAAGAGCAAGTCAGCAAAAGGCAGAAGGAGATATATGTATACAAAAGCTGGTCCACTTCGTTGTTCAGCAGAAACTAACACAAGAGTGTAAAGCATCTATACCCTAATTAGAAAAACAAAATTGAAAAAGATGCATGTACCCCAAAGTTCATTGCAGCACTGTTTATAATAGCTAGGACATGGAAACAACCTAGATGTCCATTGAGAGATGAATGGATAAAGAAGTTGCGGTACATATAGAAAGTAGAATATTACTCAGTCATAAAGATGAGCAAATTTCAGTCAGTTGTCATGAGGTAGATGAATCTAAAACTTGTTATACAGAGTGAAGTAAGTCAGAAAGAGAAAAACAAGTTTTGTATAATAACATATGTGTGTGTGTGTGTGTGTGTGTGTGTGTGTGTGTATATAGCATGTAGGAAAATGGTACTGNGAGGTCATGAGGTAGATGAATCTAAAACTTGTTATACAGAGTGAAGTAAGTCAGAAAGAGAAAAACAAGTTTTGTATAATAACATATGTGTGTGTGTGTGTGTGTGTGTGTGTGTGTGTGTATATAGCATGTAGGAAAATGGTACTGGTGAACCTATTTTCAGGGCAGGAATACAGACTCAGACAGAGAGAACAGATTTATGGACACAGAAGGGAAAAGAGAAGGTGGGATGAATTGAGAGCAGCATTGAAACACACACAATACCATATGTAAAACAGATGGCCAGTGGGAAGCTGCTGTATAACACAAAGAGCTCAACCAGGTACTCTGTGACAGCCTAGAGGGATGAGATGGGGTAGGAGGTGGGAGGGAGACTCAAGAGGGAGGGAACATATGTATACTTATGGCTGCTTCATGTTGATGTATGCCAGAAACCAACACAACATTGTAAAGCAATTATCTTTTACTTAAAAATAAATAAATTCTAAAAAAGTAGCCAGTTCCACCACAATTGAAAATCATGATTCTTTTCCCAGTTGCCAGATCCAAGACTGTTTTCAGTCTCAAAGCTTAGAAATTAAATGGATTAAACAGGAGATGAGCCCCGCTTATGGAAGCCCATTCTTGTTCCTCAAAATGGTAACACTCGTCAAGGACATAACTTGATGACCAGTTGATTCCACTGGACCCCAGTCCTGGTGTGAGCAGCGATTCTTCTTTACCAAGTTGAATATTTGTGTGTTTATGTTTGCCTTTCCTGCCTGCAGTGCCTTGGCAAACACACCATCGAAAGACAACACATCATCCAATTTTGGTTTTTTAACACTTATTTCCTTATATTGCCTTTTGTTGTGCTGGGTCTCCCTTATTCATGTGCACTTTCTCTAGCAGTGGCAAGCATGGGCTACTCTCTAGCTGCGAGGGTAGTGATACGTGAGGGCTTCTCCTTGTGGTGACCTCTCCTGCAGTGGAGCACAGGCTCTAGCATGGACGGGCTTCAGAAGCTATGGCTTATGGGCTCTAAAGCACAGGCTCAGTAGTTGGGCACACAGGCTTACTTGCCCCATAGCATGTGAAATCTTACTCGGCCAGGGATCAAACCTCAGTGCCCTTAACTGGCAGGTAGACTCTCAGTCACTGGACCACCAAGGAAGTCCCATTCAATTTCTTTATGGTGAAGAAGATGGGAAAATAAACATCCATCAAGACATCTAGTTGTTTGAACATATTCTGTACCCCCTGAAGCTGCTCAGCATCATATCTCCAGGGTGGCAATTCTGTGATTCAATTCCTACTTTTCTGAATTCTAATCCAGCACTCTTTCCTGGCACAATACCTGAACATATGTCCCCTTTCATTCAGATTTGGTCACCATCTGGATCTTGTGTTTCAACCTCAGTAAATTCACCTAGAATGAGGCAGCTGTTAAGTCGCTTCAGTCGTGTCTGACTGTGTGACCCCATAGACGGCAGCCCACCAGACTCCTCCGTCCCTGGGATTCTCCAGGCAAGAACACTGGAGTGGGTTGCCATTTCCTTCTCCAAAGAATGAGGCAGCTAGACCCAACAATTTATTAGCACCTGACCTGTTCTAATCTTCTTGGCCTTGCAGTTTTTCTGTCCTAGTGATACATGTTCAAACCTTATTTTGGAAACATACTAAGTATATGCAGAAAAGTTCAACCATGCTGAAAATCAAATAAATAATTTACTTGTCAGTGTATTTTCTGTTTGGACATAGAACGTGATCTGATAAATGCTGAAATCCAGGATTTAAGCTCTATGAGGGCAAAGATTTTTGTCTTTTTTTCCCTCCCTTCACTTCTGTGTTCCAGATATTTGCATCAGCCTGGCACACTGAGAACTGCTCAGTAAGTACTGTTGAATAAATGAATTTGATAAGAACTAACAATGGTATTAAGAACAGGCACTATTTCATCACTCCCATTCAACTATTCTGAGTCTGTACTTGAAGTGGCTGATATCAACCTGCAGGACTGGAAATCCAATCCATTTACAGTGATAGATAAGTAAAAGGAGGGATGCAGAGAGTAGAACTGAGGTTAATAGAGACAACACTGTAAGAGGTGAAGACAAAGTACTCACTAGGCAATTTTGACCAAAGTCCCTCGTGGAGGATAGATGAGAAACAAAACTCGATGTGACTAAAAGGCAAAATTTCTTGTTGGAGAGAGTGTGGAGAAAAGGTTACACTCCTATACTGGTGGTGGGAATGTAAATTGGTACAACCACTATGGAGATTCCTTAAAAAACTAAATATAGAAGTTCATATAAAATATATGATCCCACAATCCCACTCTTTGGCATATACCCAGAGAAAAACATAATTCAAAAAGATGGTACAGGGAGGGAAGTGGGAGGGGGGTTCAGGATGGGGAACATGTGTACACCCATGGCAGATTCATGTTGATGTATAGCAAAACCAATACAAAGTAATCAGCCTCCAATTAAAATAAATAAATTTAAATATTAAAAAAGAAAGTAAAAAAAAAAACAGATACATGGTCTTTGATGTTTATTGCAACACTATTCACCAAAACTGGGACAAGGAAGCAACCCAAATGTCCATCAGCAGAGGAATGATTGAAGATGTGTACATATATACAATGGAATACTACTCAGTTACCAAAAAGAACAAAATATGCCATTTTCAGTAACATAGATGAACCTGGAGATTATCAAACTAACTGAAGTAAGTCATACAAATATATAGTATCACTTACATGTGGAATCCACTAAAAAATGATACAAACAAACTCACAAAACAGAAAGACTCACAGATCTCAAAATCAACCTCATGGTTACCAAAGGGAAGTATCGGGGGTGGGGGTAGCAATAAATTGGGAGATTAGAATGAACATATATACACTACTATGTATAAAATAGACAACTAATAAGGACATACTGAATAGCACTAGGAACCCTACTCAATATTCTGTAATCACCTACGTGGGAAAAGAATCTGAGAAAGTACGGATATAGACATATAACTGATTCACTTAACTATATAGCAGAAACTAACACAACATTGTGAATCAACTATACTCCAATAAAACTTTTAAAAAATATTCTGTGGTAACCTATACAGGAAAAGAATCTGAAAAAGGATATGGGTACATGTATAACTGATTCACTTTGCTGTGCACCTGAAATTAACACAACATTGTAAATCAACTATACTTCAATAAAAAACTTTTAAAGAGGCAGGATTTAAAACACTTGAATGTCAATATAGTATACTGAGTAAATGCAACCTGTTGAGTAATTAAGCATAGGTCTACATTCTAAAATTCTATCAGTGGTCATTAAAAAACACTTTCTCTACATATGTAAAATTATTAAATAATAGTCAATAGTCTAAAGTTCATGAAATGTGTTTCTAAGACAATTCTGAAATTGTCTAATGAGCTGAATGAAAGATATCTGCATTAAAATATATATGCTCTGCTTAAATAAAATACATGTTTATTCAAATCACACATACAAGAAAGAGGCAGGATTTCTTTAGCCAACTACTGCCATCACTGTCAGTTCGCAACCCTTGGATCAGTGTTCCCATCACTGAATAAAGAGTGTTCTTCCAAGGACTTTTTGTAGAGCCCTTTTGATGTCCCTGTTCCTCAGGCTGTAGATGAACGGGTTCAGCATGGGGGTGACCATAGTGTACATCAGTGAGGCGATCATGCCTCTCCAGGAAAATGAATCAGAACTGATATACACACCAAGGCCTGTCCCATAGAACAAAGAAACCACGCACAGGTGAGATGCACAGGTAGAAAATGCCTTGTATTTCCCATGAGCTGATGGGATTCTCACAATGGAGGAGACAATGCGGGTGTAGGAGAAAAGGATCCCTGAGAAGGGAACAATGCCAAGAATGCCAATCACCACATACTGCAGGATGTAATTGATGAGTGTGTCTGAGCAGGCAAGTGTGAGGACCTGAACAAGTTCACAATAAAAGTGTGGAATGACCCAGTTGTTACAGAAGGACAGCCGTAATATCAGCAGACTCTGGATCAGAGAGTATGACAAGCTAATGAACCAACACACAAGAACCAGCAGACCACAGAAGCAAGGGTTCATGATGACTGTGTAGTGCAGGGGGAGACAGATGGCCACAAAGCGGTCATAGGCCATCACAGTCAGGAGTAAAGTGTCCATAACTCCAAAAACCGTGAAAAAATAGATCTGGGTGATGCAGCCTGCATAGCTGATAGATTTGCTCTGTGTCTGGATATTCACCAGCATCTTTGGAACTGTGGTGGAAGTGAAACAGACATCGGCAAAGGACAGGTTGGAGAGGAAGAAGTACATGGGGGTGTGGAGGTGGGAGTCTGAGCTGATGGTCAGGATGATGAGCAGGTTCCCAAGGACAGTGACCACAAACATAGATAGAAACAGCTCAAATAAGATGTGCTGGTCCTCTGAGTCTTGGAAAAATCCCAGGAGTGAAAATTCTAAAACATGTGTTTGATTTCCTGGTTTCATATTGCTGATGCATCCACTAGAGGATTAAAGAAGAGGGGATAAAAACATGAAATAACCACTGGACCAACTCTACAGTCTCTGTGTGTGTGTGTTATTTGCTCAGTCATGTCTGACTCTTTCTGATCCTATGGACTGTAGCCCGCCAGGCTCCTCTGTCCATGGAATTCTCCAGGCAAGAATACTGGAGTGGGTAGCCTATCCCTTCTCCAGGGATCTTCCTAATCCACGGATCGAGCCCAGGTTTCCTGCATTGCAAGCAGATTTTTTCCTGTCTGAGCACCAGGGGAGCACAGAGAGTCTCTCTACTTCTTTAATTTCTTAAAGTGAAGGATTGGGTATAAAAGCATTAACATGGCAAAGCTTCTGAATCCTATATTGTTATTTGTCTGTACAGTATTTCAATCACTGTCCACTGACCTTTGGGATATCCATCCATCCTCTTGACTCTGGCTTGCTGTTGTTGGTCAGTCACTAAGGCGTATCTGATTCTTTGCAACTGCATGGGCTGCAGCCCACCAGGCTCCTCTGTCCATGGGATTTTCCAGGCAAGAATACTGGAATGGGTGGCCATTTCCATCTCCAGGGTATCTTCCTGATGCAGGGATCAAAATCGCATCTGCTAGATTGCAGGCAGATTCTTTACCACTGAGTCACCAGTGAAGCCTCTATCTCTGGCTTAGGATCATCAAATCTAAAAAGTTAGTGCAGGACTTCCCTGGTGGTCCAGTGGGTAAGAATTCACCTGCCAATGCAGGAAACACAGGTTTGATCCCTGGTCCAAGAAGATCCCACATGCTGCAGCACAACTAAGCCCATGTGCCACAGCTGCTGAAGCCCTCATGCCCTGGAGCTCATGCTCCACAAGGAAGCCACCACAGCTAACCCACTCACTGCAGCTAGAGAAAGCCCCGTGCAGCTCCAAATACCTGGTGTAGAGAAAAATAAACAAGTACATTTTCTAAAAAAAAAAAACAATTTTTTAAAATTAAAAGTTAAGAGCAACTTTGAAACTTAGAGATAAATGGTTCATTCCTGCTCTAAAGCAAAAGTGGAACGTGAGGCCCAGTGAAATACAGGAACTTGTTCTAGTTTATTTGCCTTGTCTGGGACCCAGAAAGGAGTCAGTTAACCATGCCTCAGAGGTGAGAAAATTTGAGAGAATATCTCAACTATCTGGACAGAGTATTATGGATGAGTAGAATTAGGGTTTCTTATGGAAAAATGAAGAAAATATTTTCACTAAATAATAAAACACATTTACAACTGTTTAGGGGCTTCCCTGATAGTTCACTTGGTAAAGAATCTGCCTGCAATGCAGGAGACCCTGGTTCAATTCCTGGGTCAGAAAGATCCGCTGGAGAAGGGATAGGCTACCCACTCCAGTATTCTTCGGCTTCCCTTGCAGCTTAGCTGGTAAAGAATCCACCTGCAGTGATGGAGACCTGAGTTTGATCCCTGGGTCAGGAAGATATCCTGGAGAAGGGAAAATCTACCATTCCAGTTTTCTGGCCTGGAGAATTCCATGGAGTGTACAGTCCATGGTGTTACAGAGTCAGACACGACTGAGCAAGTTTTCAGCTACAAATGTTTAATGCCTGGTATGACAAGGACATTGAGGGCAGGGGGAGAAAGGAGTGGTAGAGGATGAGATGGTTAGATAACATTACTGACTCAATGGACATGAGTTTGAGAAAATTCCAGGAGATGGTGAAGGACAAGGAAAGCTGGCATGCGACAGTCCATGGGGTCACAAAGAGCTGGACATGACTGATTGTCCAAACAACAACAAATACCAAGACAATAATTATCTCATAGAAACAGGGCTATATGCTTCCTGGACGTTTGTCATGTGATGAAACACCCTTCACCTGGGAAGTTAAGGCACTGGTTTAAATGTCCAAGGAAAATGTGTCCACCAAGTCTTAAACCATTTCAGTACCATTAGATACTAAAATGGTCACAAACAAAATTTTGTTCTCTATGATGCTGCTGCTGCTGTTGCTGCGTTGCTTCAGTCGTGTCTGACTCGGTGCAACCCCAGAGTCAGCAGCCCACCAGGCCCCCCCATCCCAGGGATTCTCCAGGCAAGAACACTGAAGTGGGTTTCCATTTCCTTCTCCAATGCATGAAAGTGAAAAGTGAAAGTGAAGTCACTCAGTCACGTCTGACTCCTAGTGACCCCATGGACTGCAGCCTACCAGGCTCCTCTGTCCATGGGATTTGCCAGGCAACAGTACTGGAGTATAGTGCTCATTAAATATTGGGAGGAAAGAAATTGTACCAGGATATGGTACATATGAACCTGAAAGGATGAGTCGTATGTGGCACCCACATTACAGTGATGCTTAGAATGGAGCTAAGAAGATGAGGACACTCATCTAGAGGCCACCTGCCCTCTGACTCTCACCACCCCTGGTCCTGAGGGTCCTTTACCCAAAGTGATAGACCCTATAATCAGCAATTAAAGAGAACATAAGATCATACAATGATTGATACTGAAGGACAGGGAAGCCTGGCATGCTGCAGTCCATGGGGTCACAAAGAGTCTGACACAACAGCCACTGAACAATACAATGACTCTCAGTGTTCTGTTTGCCTTTTACAAGTCTTTCTGCACACTTGCTATTCTGTAATGCCTCTAATTACAAAGGAGAAAGACCATCGTTGGCTGTCATCACTGTCAGTCTCCTTAGGTATTAAAATCCACGTTCCCTAAGTTTCCTTAGGAGGATGAAGAATGGGTCAAATGGGTGAAGGGGGTCCAAATGTGTAAACTTCCAGTTATGAAATAAATAAGCCATGAGGTTTTCTGTATAAACATGGGGACTATTTGCATATTTGAAAGCTGCTAAGAAAGTAGAATTTAAAAGTTCTCATCACAAGAAAAAACTTTGTAATCTTTTTCTTGAGTTTGCGATCTTATGACTTGGTCTCAACTGGCTTGTAATCATTTTGAAATATTGAGTATTGAATGTCTTCAAATATTGAATCATCTGGTGTATGTCTGAAAATAATATAGTGTTAGATGTCCATTGTCAGTCAATAACTAAAAATAACTCAAGGCAGATAGTGTCTTTGGAAAGATAAAAATGACCATATCATATGCAACTTGTTTAACTACACATGAGTATCTTCATTCTATCTGACTTTGGGGGGAGATGGGCAGTTCGCAGTTGTCTATAATGGCTTCTGATCAGTTGAAAGGCATTCCAATTTCCATGACTCATATTTGAAGTATGATAGTTTGTAAAAAGATTTCCATGACTTTTAATAAATGTAAATTGTTCTCTTGCATTCCAACTTGCTTTATTCAGCAAAGTAGTAGAGAGTATATGAGAGTGCCTGAGATTCTAGGTATTCCCTGGAGTGTGCTGTGCAAGTTAATGGATCAACTGCCTTGAAAGAGAGGAAAGTAATTTTGTCTCCTACTGATCTGTTGTGGGCTTCCCAGGTGGCACTGGTGATAAAGAACCTGCCTGCCACCGCAGTATATGAAGAGACGAGGGTTCGATCCCTGGGTGGGGATCGCAGATCTATCGCAGAGTTCTTGGCACACAGAAACCCTCCAAATGACTATAACGAGTGAATTAATAAGTAGATGAGTGTACAAACCAGTTTTTCTCCATTGTTGCTCATCAGAATCTCTAGGTGTCTGTGATTCCCAAACCTTCAGCAACTCTTGCCCTCAAGGAAGTTACTATGTGGAAAGAAGATAAAAGAAATAAGATGTTAATATTAAGGGAAGAGAGATAGAAAGAGAGACAGAAAAGGAATATAAACTTTCTGCACATTAAATAACCAAGCCCAGACTTCCCTGCTGGCTCAGTTGTAATCAATCTGCCTGCCAGTGCAGGAGACAAGACTTCTAGCCCTGGTCTGGGAAGATTCCACATGCAGTGGAGCAACTAAGCCCATGCACCACAACTACAGAGCCCATACTGTAGAACCTGGAAATAGCAACTCCTGAGCACCTAGAGCTCATGTTCTGTGACAGAAGAAGCCACCACATTGAGAAACCCATGCACCACAACTAGAGAATACCCGCTGCTCTTTGCAATCAGAGAAAAAAGCCTGCACAGCAACAAAGACCCACAGAGCCAAAAATAAATTAAATGGGCAACATGCTCATTCCCAGTGTTGAACCATCCCTACTTCCAACAATTTAGCCTATTTGCTCTGGCCATGATATTTACTTATTCTTTCACTTGGGATCTTTCTTCTTTTCAGTTTTAATTTTTTATTGAAGTAGAGTTGATTTAAAATGTTGTGTTATTTCTGCCAGAGAGTGAAATGATTCATTTATACATATACATTGTTTTCTATATTCTTTTCCATTATGGTTTATCGCAGGATATTGAATATAGTTCTCTGTGCTATATAGTAGGACCTTGTTGTTTGTCCATTCTGTCACCTGGGGTCTTTATCCAGGAAAGTATCAGCAATTGCTTTTCTTTTCTGTTTTTTTTTTTTTTTTTTTGAGCAATTGCTCTTCTACAGTCCTTATCTGAAACCATCAAATGTAACTCTGACTTCCTGTCCTAATTATCTAAAGGCACAAACTGAAGGTAACTGAGAGACTAAATAGGAAAATTCCACATTTGCAAGAAATTTCACAAAGGATGAATTATCACACAGCTATTTTTCTGTGATGATAAGTAAAGATACTCATCGTCTTCTGATTTCCCTTTCTGGAATTTCTTCAATATTTATATTCTGAGTCCATCACTTTTGCTGCTGCTAACTGCTAAGTCGCTTCAGTCATGTCCAACTCTGTGCAACACCATAGACGACAGCCCACCAGGCTCCACCATTCCTGGGATTCTCCAGGCAAGAACACTGGAGTGGGCTGCCATTGCCTTCACTTTTGCTAAATACCTTTAATCTCTGAATGAAGAGATCCTTCCTTTTTTGTGCTCTCCCCTCAAACACTCGAAGACCTCCTTCCAGAATAGAACAATGGTGTGTGTGTGCGAGCTTAGTCTTTCAACTCTTTGTGACCCCATGCACTGTAGCCTTCCAGGCTTCTCTGCAAATGGGATGTTTTCCCAGCAAGGATACTGAAGTGGCTTGCCATTTCCTCCTCCAGAGGATCTTGCCAACTCAGGGATCGATCCCTCATCTCCTGTGTTTCCTGCATTACAGGTGGATTCTTGACCAATGAGCCATCTGAGCAATGGCAGGTAAGAGGATAAAGATGCTCAGCCCTTTACCGCTAGTTACAAAGCCTAACGAATTGGAAAGGAAAGAGTCAGGGAGTAGTCAGACACTGGACAAATGCCCCCTCTCTCCAGCTTCTCAGCGTCACCTCATGGGTGACCCTCATCCTTTCAGGATCATACACAAACATTCTGGTGCAAACTTTCTCTTCTTATAAGTATTTATGAACACCACAGAGGATGATACTTTCCCAGGTAGTGCTAGTGGTAAACAATCTGCCTGCCAATGAGATGTAAGAGATGTCAGTTCGATCCCTGGGTTGGGAAGATTCCCTGGAGGAGGGCATGAAATCCACTCTAGTATTCTTACCTAAAGAATCCCATGGACATAGTAGCCTGGCAGGCTGTATATATAACTGTATATAAATATATATAAACTGTATATATAAACTCCATATATATAACTGAGGTGAAATGTTACTGTTTTGTCAACTTCACACAAGTAGTGTAGCCATTCACCTTCCCAAGCAATTATCCTCTAGAGCTATTTCTCCATAGACATCATAGGGTATTCTGTGCCTTGTGCTTAATACATCAATGCCTTTTCCACTCAATCACCTGTTTCTTCTATTTCCCACAACACTTACTGGGATATGCAGGCTTGCCAATATGTGATCACCACAGGGGTCAACTTTCCTGAATCCTGTTCTCTCATGGAGTGTGGATGATGAAGAAGAAGGTCTGTCCCACCAAAAAACAAGGATATAGGGCCAGACACATGGTTTGGGGTCTGGTTGATTTCTCCTGGAGAAGGCATTTTGTGTCTTTGGTCTCGCACATAGAGGCCTTGGTGACTATAAGTTTATGTGTTACAGCTTTTGTGCCCCTAGAGACTGAATACCCTCTGAAGCTTGTTAGACAAATTGATCAATGGATCTTCCATTCCCTGTTCAGTTTGACTCCTTAAGGACAAGGAGCACACAGGAAAAGATCTCTGCCCTGCCCAATTCCTGTCCCTGTGAGACTTACAGAAGGTCTACCTGTGATTCCTCTATTTTGGGTCTGTTTACTCTGGGAAGAATCCTCTGGCCTCCCTTCAATCTCCTCTTTGAGACAAGTGTCAGCATTTTGGATTTGTCGTTTCCACATTAGAAAGATTGCAGAGTACCAAAGGGCCTCAGGATTCACAAAGGTAGTTATCAAACTTAAGCCTGCATCAAAATTATCTTGAGAATGTGTTACATCACACACTGCTGAGTTCTATCCCCAAATTTCTGCCTCAGTAGATTTGGTCTTGAATTTTTCGGGTGGCTTAGTGGTAAAGTATCCACCTGCCAACACAGGAGACTCAAGTTCAATCCCTGGGTCAGGAAGATCCACTGGAAAAGGAAATACCAATCCACTCCTGTACTGTTTCCTGGGAAATCCCATGGACAGAGAAGCCTGGTGGGCTAAACTCCATGGAGTTACATGAGAGTTGGACATAACTTAGCAACTAAACAACAAGTTTGGGGCTTGGCTCTAATAGTTTGGATTTTAAGGAAGATCCACTGGAAAAGGAAATACCAATCCACTCCTGTACTGTTTCCTGGGAAATCCCATGGACAGAGAAGCCTGGTGGGCTAAACTCCATGGAGTTACATGAGAGTTGGACATAACTTAGCAACTAAACAACAAGTTTGGGGCTTGGCTCTAATAGTTTGGATTTTTTAAAGTTTCCAAATTTTTCCAGTCCCCATGACAATCTTTTGAGAACCATTGTCCTGGGGTTCAGTTCAATTCAGTCTCACAGTTGTGTCCAACTCTTTGTGACCCCATGAACCACAGCACGCCAGGCCTCCATGTCCATCACCAACTCCCAGAGTTTCACCCAAAC
>SJYX01024762.1:0-15599 GCA_006410675.1 Oreotragus oreotragus | reverse complement strand
TCCATGGGATTTTTCCAGGCAAGAGTACAGGAGTGGGTTGCCATTGCCTTCTCCATACAATTTAGTTTTGACAGTTGTACATTTCTGTGAAATTTCCATTGTAATCAATAAAAGCTTTCTTTTCCATCATCCCCAAAAGATTATTACTGCCTCTTGATAGCCCATTCCTTCCTTCATTCCTTGCTCCAGGCAATTACTAGTTTGCTTTTTGTCAATTTAGGTTATTTTGAACTACATATAAATGGAATCATTTATTTGTCTCTGGCCTCTTTAACTCAGCATAATAATTTTGAGATTTATCCATGTTGGAGGCTGTATGAGTAATTCTCCCCTTGCCTTTTTTTCTGATGAGTAGTATTCCTTTGCATAGATGCACCACAATTTGATTTATCCATTCACCTGTTGGTGGGCATTTGGGTTCCTTCTGATTGGGCCTAGTGTGAAAAATAGGCCTTCCCAGATGGCTCAGTCATAATGAATCCACCTGCCAACGCAGGAGATGCAGGGGATTTGGGTTCAATCCCTGGGTCAGGAAGATTCCCTGGAGGAGTAAATGGCAATCCACTCCAGTTTTCTTGCCTGGGAAAACCCACAGACAGAGGGGCCTGGCGGGCTACAGTCCATAGAGTCACAAAGAGTGGGACAGGATTGAGCATACATGCAAGAATATTGTGAAAAAAAAAAAAAAGGCTGCCATGAACATTCCTATTCCAGTATTTGTATGATTATATTTTAATTTCTTTTGGGTGATATCTATGAATGGAATGGCTAGATTATATGGCAGATGTGTGTTTAACCTTTTAAGAAATACATCGTGAGAACTTACACCTCCTCTTGTACATCTGGGCTCAGATAAGGAGCCACTGATTTCTCTAGGTTTAACACAGGGGAAAATCCTCATCCTCCTCAGCCTTAGCCTGGCTCAGTTATGTCCGACTCTGTGATCCCATGGACTATAGCCCCCCAGGCTCCTCTGTCCATGGGATTCTCCAGGCAAGAATACCAGAATGGATTGCCATGCCCTCCTCCAGGGGATCTCCCCAACCCAGGGATCGACCCGGATCTCTTGCATTGCAAGCAGATTCTTTACCACTGAGCCACTAGAGAAGCCCAGCCTCAGCCCATCTACTTCCAGTTGCTTATCACCTCCTTTGGGTTTCTAAAATAACTCCAACATCCTTCTTCTTCTCTTAAGCTGTACTAATATCGACTTGGGATTTCTTGAGTAGCTGTTTTGTACCCAGCACTGTGCTAAACACTAAACGGTCACACAAAACTTAGAGTTAAATGGGGACCCCCTCCTGTTGCCCAGACACAGTCTGAGAGACCACAACAATAGGTTATGCTACAGGCAAAATACATGAGTACTCTTGTGATTGCATTCCACTCACTTGACTCACATGCTAGAGGAAATGTTCCACCTTTATTTGCTTGTAAGCTGTAGTTATTTATTTATTTATTTTTAAAGTAGGTGTGGCTGTTAAATGAAGAGGAAGTGCTATGTGAAATCCCAGAGAGGAGGAGAGAGAAAACTTTCTCTTTTAGTATATATATCTATATATCTTTTCTCTGGACCAGAGGTCAAGAGAAATATGTAATTTGATATATGCCCTGTGCTCAGTTGCTCATTCGTGGCCGACTCTTTGTCACCCCATGGACCATAGCCCGTCAGGCTCCTCTGTCCATGGAATTTTCCAGTCAAGAATACTGGAGTGGGTTGCCACTTCCTTCTCCAATTTGATATATACATATGAGTGAGTGAGTGAAGTCGCTCAGTTGTGTCTGACTCTTTGTGACCCCATGGACTGTAGCCTACCAGGCTCCTTCCTCCATGGGATTCTCCAGGCAAGAGTACTGGAGTGGGTTGCCATTTCCTTCTCCAGGGGATCTTCCCGACCCAGGGATTGAACCCAGGTCTCCAGCATTCCAGGCAGATGCTTTAACCTCTGAGCCACCATATTAAATTACATACATATATTAAATTACATACATATATTACATAAATATAATATAAATATACATGCAGCTTCCAGGTGGCTCAGTGAGTATAGAATCTACCCGCAATACAGGAGATGCAGTTTTGATCCCTGGGTCGGCAAGATCCCCTGGAGGAGGGCACGGTGCTGTGCTCTGCTTAGTCGCTCAGTCGTGTCCAACTCTTTGCGACCCTATAGCTCACGAGGGCCCTTGTTCATGGGGATTCTCCAGTAAGAATCCTGGAATAGGTTACCATACCCTTCTCCAGGAGATCTTCCCAACCCAGGGATTGAACCCAGGTCTCCCGCATTGTAGGAGGATTCTTTACTTTCTCAGCCACCAAGGAAGCAAATAGATGTGTGTGTGTGTGTGTGTGTGTGTGTATCTTTTCTCTTGATCAGAAGTTCGCAGCATGTGGTATCCGAATTAGCAGCTCCAATTTCCCCTGAAAAAATGTTAGACATGCAGATGGTGGGGCCTCATCTAGATCTACTTGAATCTGAACTCTTGAGGGTGGGATCTGTGGTTCAACAATCCCTCCAGGTGATTCCTATCCACAATCAAGTTCGCGAAGCACTTGTAAGCTCACCCAACTGGTGTAGATGGTCATCTTTAGGCTTGGCGGCGGATGTGTCCTGGGTCGCTTTGGGCAGTAGGGATAAAGTTGCGCAGTGCCCCTCCACCTCTCCTCCTCTCCCCCTTGCCTCTCCCAGCACCTGCAACTCCACTTCAGCTCTTGGCCTCGGGTCCTTTCCCCCGGGAGCCGCAGTCAAAACGCGGCAAGTGGATTCGGAGTCTGCCTGCCAGAGTGCCGGCCGGGCATGCGTAGTGGCGCCAGGGCAGCAGCTAGGCTGGCGCGCCTAGGGAGCCGCAGAGCAGACCTGCGAGTGCCGGGATCCGGAGTGGCAGCTGCGGGCTCGAGGGCAGAACGGCAGCTGCAGGTACGCTGCGCGGTGCGCGGAGGGGATCCAAGAGAAAGCCTGGACCGGAAGGCAGAAAACAGAGCTTTACTTCCTCGCTGGCTCGGCGGCTCCAGAGGAGTCCCTCGCTGGAGAGGTGTCTCCGGCGCCCGTTGTGCAGCGCGGCGCCCGCCGACCTCGGGGTGCGCTTGTGCCCAGTCTGGGCAGTAAGTAGTGTGGGCAGGTGTTAGTTACATCCTGTATTTATGCTGGCTGTTTGCACAGTAGGCTGGAGAACGGCATTATGACTCTGCATGAAGTTAGGCATTTTGTTAACTTTTCTATTTTCCTCTTAAACTTTGGATGCCTCTTTTGCTTGCGTGACTGATTTATTTGCCTTTGGCCTTTTGCTGCATAGGATCTATAGGACTGGAGTGAGATCTGTGGTTTCTGGTTTGGGTGCCTTTTCCAGAGCGGGAGGCTCTCCTGGATGCGGCTAAAAAAAAAAAAAAAAAAGCCAACTTTCAGAGTATTTCAGTGCCAAAAACTTTATGCATTTCAGCTGCATTTTAAAGTAGAGACATTCTGTGTTTGCTTCGGCAGTACATACAATACAGACTTCGTAAACTCCAAGATGTATTTCCGCCTTACTTTTCTACATTACTGTTTTTTCAGGCATCGTTTGGTATTCTTGAAAGGGAGCTGTCTCTTAGATGAGTAATAGAGCTCTCACTTTCTCCCCTTTCTTTACCCAGTCACATTTTCTAACTCACACAGAAATATTTTATCCTGGGTCTGCCATATTGGACACACTCGAGATTTTAAGGCTGTGCCGCACACATTTCTTGGATAACCGGTAAGCCATAAACAAAATTTTGGGACCGCACACTGAACATTCTTTAAGTGTTAAATTTGCAAGATGG
The DNA here is from genome assembly GCA_006410675.1 of Oreotragus oreotragus. NCBI lineage: Eukaryota > Metazoa > Chordata > Mammalia > Artiodactyla > Bovidae > Oreotragus > Oreotragus oreotragus. The sequence continues at coordinate 11,800 of SJYX01024762.1, read as the reverse complement.
GAGGGAGATACTTAGAATTAATAAGTTTTAAAAGAAAGAAATTTGTAGTTCAGGAGGAGACACCTGTATGGAAAGATAATACAGATATTGTCGTTTCCTTCAACTCCCCCCAACCCTCCCCGCTACCATGATGAATGTTTTAATGGAAGAAATAATATACAGTTGGTTTAGTTTTGGCCTGTGGAGACCTTTGAGGTCAGCCAGTTCAGCTGCTTCAGTTTACAATGAGAAAACCGAAACCAACCAGGTTAAATGACTTGGCGTGGCCACGGAGCCCCTCCTTGGCAAAGCTGCGCCTCAGACCCAGGTTTTCTGATTTGCAGGGCTCTTTATGCCATCTGCTGCTGATACTCTCCTCAGAGTTTGGTGAGATTATTGCACTTTCTTTTTCTCTTCTACCTCCTTATATTGTGTGTGTGTGCGTGCACACACATGAGCACTCACACACTTAGGCTCCTCTGTCCATGGGATTCTCCAGGCAGTACTGGAGTGGGTTACCATGTCCTCCTCCAGGAGATCTTCCCCACTGAGAGATCGAACCCAAGTCTCTTATGTCTCCTGCGTTGCAGGCGGATTCTTTTCCTTCTGAGCCATTCGGGAAGCCCCCTTTTATTTTGTAGTCTGGCTTAAACCGAAAATTAGCTATTCCTGTTACTAAACTTGCTTACCTTGTTAACGCGTTTCAAATAGTACCTTCTAGGGACTTTACTGGAGGTCTAGTGGTTAAGACGTCAAGTATCCAGTGCGGGGAGTGCGGTTTGATCCCTGGTCGGAGAACTAAGATCTGGGTGTCGGATGGTATAGCCAACCCCCACCCCACCATCCCCACAAAACAAAGAGTACCCTCTCAAGCCCCTGCTAACAACTGACTGGTCTTGAAATTGCCCTCCTTCCTTGTCTCAGAGTACCTGTTTGCCACTTTCTCTGTTGAAATCTTGCCTGTGAAGCAAGGTGTAGCTCAGGTGTGCCTCTTCCTAGAAGCCTTCTTCGATTACTGTAGCCAGAAAGTAGCTCTCCCCCTTCTGAGGCCTCTAACATTTGTTAGTGTTGTCTGTGCTAGTATCCCCTTCATCTTTAGTATCATGGATTGTTGAATTTTAATGTATGTCCCAACTTCCTGACCAGTGTGTATAAGCTCTGGGAGCTTCAGGCCTACGATGTAGACACCCCACACAAAACCAAGCAAATGTAATGCTCTTGGTGCTATTTGTGGGAGGAAGTGATACAGGGACAGTTTGGTAAAGGGATTTGATGGATGTTCTGTGAAATGAAGGAGGTCACCTTAGAGCTCTAGCAAGACAGTGGACAAATCAAACCAGTCTGATGGGATGTTTCTCATATCTTCACCAGAGGTCATGGATCATGACCTCTAAGTTCTGGGGATAGAGGTCAATCCATAATAGAGGAGAGTTGCCTAAGGCCTGGATGTAAGCATGTGATTCTAAGTGCAGAGTGAAGAACTCAGATGTAAGAAATCATACAAAGGGGGAGGCACTTGGTAAAAGACTAGGTGCAGGAACATCCCTGGCGATCCAATGATTAAGACTCAGAGCTTCCACTGCAAGGGCCACAGGCGAGTTCCGTCTCTGGTCAGAGAACTAAGATCCCTCATGCTTTGCCACGTGACCCCACCCCCAAAAAGGCTAGATGCAGAGAAGAAAAGATATTTTGAAAATCGCTTTAGTTTCAGGTTTAGGGTGTTGGTAATGATAATTTTCTTCTTATATTATAAGTAACACCCAGTTATGACATTATCTGCTTCTCTTTTTCATATAGTTGTGTGGTTGTCTCACTTTCCATTCTAGATGATAAGTTCTTTGGGTGATGTTCTTTAATTCCTCACAATGCCAGGCACATAGATTTGCAGTATTAGATACTCAACTGTTATTGCCTGAATAAACAAACAAGTGTATTTGACATGGGGAAGGTGGGCATTAAGAATCTTACAGCTATGTACTGTGCTTAGTCACTCAACCATGTCCGACTCTTTGCAACCCCATGGGCTATACAGTCCACGCACTTCTCCAGGCCTGAGTACTGGAGTGGGTAGTCTATCCCTTCTCTAGGGGATCTTCCTGACCTAGGAATCGAACCGGGCAGGGTCTCCTGCATTGCGGGCGGGATTCTTTACCAGCTGAGCTACCAGAGCTATGACGTAGCCCTTTATCCAGGCCATCAACCCCTCATGATGTAGAGGAGGAGCTGAGATATCCTTAACTAAGCTAGTTAGTGGTATAGCCAGATCTTCTGCCATACTTTCATTAACCCTAACTTTTCAAGGTTAACAATCCCAAGATTCATTTGCCATGGAGATAATCTGTGGATTTGGGGGGAACTTGGTAGCTAGTGGGAGGATATCTGTGTAACTGGAAGAGATGAGACACAAGAGATGACTGGCCAATTCAATGCTGAGTGCACAGAATAGGGGCATGACTGCAGACCTGGGGACCTCCACATGATGAAGTCGAGAACTGCCCTTCATCGAGGGAAAGGATGTGGTAGCTTATCTTGTCAGGGGCAGCAGATGGGCCGCAGGTGGGCCCCAGATCCTTGGACTGAGAGTGTGTTTGAGAGGGACATTTTACATTACCAGGAGCAATGTTTCTGAGAGTGGTGTTTATGGCCCAGTAATGTGGGGCTAAGTTTGAGATAAAATTGTGATCAGACTTTCCACCTGGAAAAAAATAACAGACAGAAGGCAATGCTTCCCAACCCATCTTGGATCAAGAAGTAGTTTGGGATATTTTGTTTATTTTGAACAGATGTTGCAAATAGCTGGTTTGCAAATCAAAACAGTCTTTTCATTGAGCTTTCCATGAGCACACAGCATCAAGGGAGCTGTTGGAAGGCACTCTTCCTTTCTGTTGTCAGTCACACTATAGTTGATCACCTTAGTCTTCAACTATTGTCTCCTCTCTCTCTCTTTTTTAAAATACTTATTTGTTTGGCTGTGCTGATCTTAGTCACGGCACACCAGATCTTTTAGTTGCACCATATAGGATCTAGTTCTTTGACCAGTGATTGAACCCAGGTCCCCTGCATTGAGAGTTGGGAGTCTTAGCCACTGGACCACCAGGGAAGGCCTGATACCTCCTCTTGTAAGAGTTAAGAAGAAAGAACAGTTGAGCAGAGAAACTGAACTTGAGAGATGTTTACTCGTGGGAAGGAACGGCTTGGCCAAATATAGAGGAATTACTTTTTTAAAAAAATCATGACATTAGTCAAAATTGAATGGACAGCGAAATGCAAAATCAGGCAGTACATTGAAGTTAATGTCTCATACACTTAAACAATACCCAGATACTAAATTCTAGAGTAATATGTCATAGCCCTGTGTAAAATGACTACAGTATGTAACTTTTGAAAAATAATAATATTCATAGCTTGTATTTTAGGATGTTTTCTACAGACCAGACACTGTACTGAACACTTTACCAGCAATATATCATTGAATCTCTACAAACCATTCTGAGAGATTGGTGCAGTTATTCCTGTTTTATAGCCTAAAAGACTGAGACTTGTGTAGAAATTGCATTTCTGGTGTCACATTATTAACAAGTGGCTGAGCTGAGCTTGGATCCCAGGCCCCCGTGACTTCAGACTTCAGGCACAGAGAGCTAAAGTAAAATGCAAAACTTTAACGTGGTAACCCTAACAGATGCTTAGAATGGCTACAGATTTTATCTGGTGACACTTCCAATGATCTATGAGCCAGAATTTCATAAGAAAAACGAAACAACAAAGATTCATCTTTCTGGGTTTTGTTTTTAAAATTATCCCACTCAGTCTTTATCTTCTTTTTACCCTCAAAGCCTTTCTGGAGGCAGCAGAGATGGCATCTCCTTCTCTGAGTGCATGTAAAGCTCTTTTGAGGTGATAGATGTGAGTTGGTGGTGATCCAGGAAATGCCTCTGGGGTATGGAAGAGAGACACTCACCTTGTGTAGGAGCCTAAGGACTCTAGAGTGAACAGTTCACAAGGACTTTTTCACCTGGGATCTGTGATGGGAGTTCCTGGAAGATCTTTGGGTCCTGCCCCTTACCCTGGTCTCAGATCTTTAAACTGTAGTCAAAATCCTCAGGCTGAATGAGTGCCTGCACACTTCCTCCAGGATCCTTCAGTCCAGGGAGTTCTGAAGTCGGTGTTGCAGGTGGAGGTGGGTGTCGATACCTCAGGGAATGCCCCAGGTCAGAGCCCTGAATCATCTAGACCATTTAGGTGATTTAGAGGCAAGACTGGCAGGCCCCACACTTGACCAGCTGACTCGGCTGTGAGAGAATGTCCCGTCCCTCCCTCCTTGATGGACCTCATTACTCTCTCCTGGGAGCCTCAGCCTGGAACCCAAGTGAGGACATTTCTCTCCTCCCTGTGCTGCCTGAGCCCCTCTGTCTGTTTCTGGCTTCTGCCTCCACTGAGCTCGTCCTGTGCATCCTCAGGGTCAGTCTCTGGACATGAAAGAGAAGGCCACCTGCCTCAGGCCCTTACCTAATACATGTTTCAACATCCAATGATCCCAGTCCACCTTTTGATGAAAATCAGGGAGAAAGAGGCCTTTGTGCTGTCTGTTGGTTTAACTGGTTGTAAAATGATTATGCAGTTTTGATTGCTGGAAATTTTGCTGACTTAAAACCACATGAGATGTGAGGCTGTGTCAACTTTGATCATCTTATTTCTTTTCAGTACTATGGTGTCTGAAATTGCCTACTTGCCATTTTTTTGGTGAGAATTATAGAGGGTGTCTTCTGTGAAGGCAGGTTGCTTTTTGGTAATACTGTGGATGCAGAAAGGGTGAGAGAGGGCTAATTAGAGTTTTTCTCTTATGTAAAACATGTGTTTCATCAGAAAGTATCAATGTTCTTTTGTAGGAGAGTTAGAGATAATCTGTTCATAAATTCCAGTTGTGAAGGAGACTTTAGACTTTACAACAAACTAAATTTTTATGATTGACTCTTTTGAGCAATTCAGAGCTATAAAACTAGAATATTTGGGTTATAACTCACTGCACAGAGACATGTCTGCCTCAGAAATTCCAGAAAACGGGAGAAACTGACCTTTCCCTCTAGTAAGATAGATGGCTATCTACCTTGGTAAGGTGGAAGAGGGTTTTGCTGTGGTGTGGGATGGGATGGTTTTCACTATAAAAAAATTCAAAAGATTTTGGGGGGAATGGTTGATAAGAGAAACTCAGAGAAAACCAAAATTGTTGTTGAGAAACTCAAATTGTTTAAAGATCCAGTCCAGGAAATAACATTTAAAAGAAAAATAATGAAAGTCCCTTCAATTTGTTGGAGAAGTAAGAAACAGGAGATGTTAGCAGTGCTGAAAAAATAGAACTTCTATTGAATTTGAGATTAAAACATTGGTATATGTGTGTAGAAGAATGTCATTTAATTACAGACCTTCCCCACTCGCCCACCCCTGACAGTGAATTCCCACTGTGGGGCCCTCTGCATTCCATAAATAAAAGAGTAGATTTATCTTCATGGATCACAGTTGAAAAATCTCAAATGATGCATGACAATCTGTGACCTAAAACTGATGTTGATGAAACAGATTTGAATGCCTTAGACAGAAAGTACTGGCTGTATTCACACTTTGTTCCCATAGCTAGTGCTCAGAATCCAGATTAAACTGTCCAAATGAAAAAAAAAAAAGGTTCAGAACCCACTCATTTACAGCGAATGATCAAAGGCACATTGTTTCATTTCACTTTGTCATCGTAAATGCCACCTTTATGGTTCTATCGGTTTCTTTCTTTTTATTTTTTGTCCTTGATGATATACATTTTGTACTGTTTATAGATAAAAATCAATGCAAACTAGAATTCTGAGGTTTGACAAATGTGACTCTGCTTAGGGTTTTAATGCTATTCATCAATAATTTTCTGGAAAAACAGTATCAAATAAGTACATAATTGAACATTTATGTCTATAGCAAGTTAGTATTTATAACCATTGGGAACAAATCAGAAGTTCTCAAGACTCTGTAATTCTTTCACCTGAAAGCTCTCTCAGCATTCTATCCTGGTAAAATCTCCCTTTTCCTCCCTTTCTTCTCAGTCTTAGAATCACTGGGACACTGTTTTGGTTCAAGGGTATTGTCAAGAGCGGCCCAGTTCTTGCAGAGTTGAAGTGTTATTGGGTCAATGAGATACCAGCCATGAAACACAGCTCACAAAAACCCACTGATGTTTTTTAGCAAAAGTTTTCATGCCAAGTGAATTAATTTTGGAAAAATAACCATAGCAGCAATTGACTTGATCACTTTTTCTATCAAGTTAAACCCCAGATCTCCATCAGTGGAAAAAGGTAATCTGAGAAGCTCTGAATGTTTAGTGGTCAATCAGAATGAGCTCCTTAAGGTAATTTAAAGTTTAGATAGCTGCAATCAGTTGGCTTATGATCAGGGCCATGCATGAGGGGTCAAAGTCTATGATTCTGTTTCTGACCCCTTGAGAAGAGAGGCCTTCTCTTCAGCTGCAGGTTTGATGATTAATCAAGATAGTAAATGGGAAAGCAATTAGTAAACTGTAAGGTAAGGAGGTAAGGTATTTATTGATAGTTTTCCATCTTTGCTGCCTTTCATTGTTAAGTGACCAAGACTTTGAGAATGAATGACTTGCCTGTTTGAGACTACATGGCTTGAAAAAATGATAGAGATGGAATGCACATCTTTGTCTTTTAATTTTGATGTTTGACAAAATGTCAGGGCTCAGTGTTGAGACCACAGTGATAGCCAAGACAGATACAGGATCCCTGTCCACATGGAGCGTCTGCTGCTGCTCAGTCACTTCAGTCGTGTCCGACTCTGTGTGACCGCATAGACGGCAGCCCACCAGGCTTCCTCGTCCCTGGGATTCTCCAGGCAAGAACACTGGAGTGGGTCGCCATTTCCTTCTCCAATGCATGAAAGAGAAAAGTGAAAGTGAAGTCGCTCAGTCTGTCCGACTGTTAGCGACCCCATGGACTGCAGCCCACCAGGCTACTCCGTCCATTGGATTTTCCAGGCAAGAGTACTGGGGTGGGGTGCCATTCAGTCTATTCCAAATACAGTGCTCTTTCAGTCAATCCATATTTTCTTCTTTAACTGACGAGACGGAATACTTTTTCTATGAATTGATTTTGGCTTTTATAAGATGCTAAATGTGCTTATGGCTAAGCCTTGACTATGGAGCCCTTTAAGTGGTTTCTCTGTTCCCAAATGTGCCTTCAGTAGCTGCCCGCTAAACTTCAGATCTCATTGGATGGGCCTTTTATTCATCCCCATTGTGGAGAGAGGAGTCGGATGCCTCTCAGCATCCTTCTTATGGTCAATTAGAGGCTTGTTGCAGAACACATTTTTCTCTCCTACTCTGCAGAATCAAAGGAATCAGATGGCCTGAAGGGCTGGGGGCAGCACTGAGTGAAGCATAGTCCTTGTACTCACAGGTTCTCAGTCAATTGAGGGAGGGAGACACAGGGCCAGGCTGTGACAGGAGTGAGCATCAGAAGGAAGGGCAGAGTGAAGCTTTGGGGGAGCCCGAATGGAGAGCAGATCATTCTGTTAAATCTCTTGAGGAAAGTGTTAAGACTTTCGAGCTGATCTTTGAAAGGAAAGCACAAGTTCAATCTATAGGGACCAGCTAGAGGAAAAGGCGTGCCTTGGAGAAGGGACAGCATGAACAAAGCACGGAAACAGGATGGAGCTGATCTGTTTAGGAAAATTCAGGTCCTTGAATGTGTTCTAAAACGTGAGGATACGAATCAGCTGGAGAGGATGTAAACGAAGGAGTTGCTGAATCCCAACTGCAGGTTCTCGTTCTTTAGGTCTGAGGTGGGGCTGGAGAGTTTTATTTCAGCAAATTCCCAGGTGATGCTGAGGCTGATGATCCGGGAATTTTGAGACCCACCAGACTAGAGCGTAGTGTAGGTGAGATAAGAGAACAAGAAGCAAATGGTTTTCTTTTGTAACTGTACGATCTATACTGTCTTCATAGAATTAATGTTTCAAGGTATTTTTTTGGTTTTGTTTTCTTCTTAAATTAGCCTCATTTCCAGTATTCTTGTCTGGAGAATCCCACGGACAGAGGAGCCTGGCAGACTACAGTCCATAGCATCACAAAGAATAAGACATGACTGAAGTGACTTAGCACACACGGACCCGTGGTTGCTGCCCATGCCCCTTGCTGTCCTCTGGAAGTTCCATGCCTGCTCCACCCCACCCCAATCCCCCCAGCTCTCCCCCCAGACATTTCTTTTTTTTTAAACATTCTATATTTTTTAGTTAGTTTTGACTCCGCTGGGCCTTGGTTGCTGTGCATGGGCTTTCTCTAGTTGTGATGAGCAGGGGCTACTCTTCATTGCCATGAGCAGGTTTCTCATTGTGGTGGCTTCTCTTGTTGCAGAGCACAGGCTCCGGGTGCATCGGCCTCAGTAGTTGTAGCATGTGGGCTTAGTAACTGGCACAGGGGCTCAGTTGCTCCATGAGAAACCAGCTCTTTTCTTGCATTCCATGTTTTTAAGTAACTGCTGTTCAGCCAGAATGACATTCCACCCGTGATGTGCTAAACAGCTGACATCAGCAAGAAGATGTTAGAAGCTGACCCACACTAAGAGTGAATGATGAGTATACCGAAGGAGTATATGTTTGTATTTTATTTTGTTAATCTGGATATAATGTTAAACTTCATCCAGTAAGTAATTTTGGAATAGCTTGCAAGATCTGAGCTCAGAGGTAGGATGTACACAATTGAAGAAAGTTCCTTTCTTGCTCTCAGAAAATGTGCAGTCCTATAGTAAGGTTAAGATAGATGAATTCCTGGCTCCAGTACAGGGCAGCTGGTGCTAAGTGCTGTAAGAATGATAGGAAACCACAATGACAAGTCTGAGAAGGGGAAAGGTTCACTTTCCATTGGGACAGTTAGGGAAAGCAGAGCAGGGTTGAGGATAATGTTTTATCCATCTTTGTGAGCCAGCTGATCATTTGTCTGTGTAAAGAAAATAGTGGAGGAGGGGCATATGAAGTAGGCGGTGAAGGATGGGCAGGTGCTCATGGGTAGAGTGGGCCCTGGGGGATTACTGGAGAGATGTGCCAGACAGAGAAGCAACTGAACCTCAAAACAGAAGTGAAGCAGGAAGTGCAGGTTCCTCCAGTGCTGGGGTCTCTGATTCATTCTGGCAAGTTCAGGGAGCTAAGACTGGAAAGGCATTTAGGGAAGATAGCAGAACCTTTTGAATATGAGGCTGCAGAATTTGGACTTTTATTCCATAGGCAGTGTGAGTCACAGGCTTGCATATCTATCGACTTACTTTTACTTCCACTTCCCTCCTAACCTCCAACACCTCAGAGGAGGAGGATCCCCAGTTTTTACTGAGCATTGATCTGTGGTCCCTACTCTCTTGGTAAAACACAGAAAAATGCTTTTCCCTGGCTCTGATTTTAATTCTTTTTTGGGGGGGTGCACNTTACTTCCACTTCCCTCCTAACCTCCAACACCTCAGAGGAGGAGGATCCCCAGTTTTTACTGAGCACTGATCTGTGGTCCCTACTCTCTTGGTAAAACACAGAAAAATGCTTTTCCCTGGCTCTGATTTTAATTCTTTTTTGGGGGGGTGCACTCCATGCCTCGCAGCTTCTGGGATCTTAGTTTCCCAACCAATGATCGAACCCATGCCCTTGGCAGTGAAAACACATGGTCTTAACTACTGGGCCACCGGGGAATCCCCTGACTTTAATATGTGTATTTCAGTCATCTTACAGACTTGCAAAAGTGAATCCATCATGTTAAAGGTTTCTGTGGCTTTCAAAATATGTAAAATATGAAAGGACAACCAATTTCCATTTCTGAGTGATAGTTTATAAAAATAAGATAAAAATAATTCAATCACCAGGTAAAAGGGATTATAGTACTTGTTCAGTGTTGTTCTGGGAAGAGAAGGGAATTCCGCATTTAAATGTTCTTTTGATGAATTTGTGGGGGAGAAAGTGGTCTCCCCACCCTATTCCTCTGCCATCTTAGGACCGCCTCCCCAAGAGAAGGGAATTCAAAAGTGAAGGCTGAAACCGAGGGAGAATCTCCAAGTCATTCAGCCTGTCTGAACCTTGTTTTTTATCGTGAAGTTACTGTTGTTTGTATGTTGTTGTTCTTTTTGTTGTGGATGAAATAAGGTACAATAGGAATGAAAGGATATACATTTTATTTTATCTTTAATTAAAAAAATTTTGTTATTGGAGTATAACTGCTTTTGGGCTTCCCAGGTGGCTCTGTGATAAAGAATTCACCTGCCAAAGCAGGAGACAATGGGGAGAAAGTGGTCTCCCCACCCTATTCCTCTGCCATCTTAGGACCGCCTCCCCAAGAGAAGGGAATTCAAAAGTGAAGGCTGAAACCGAGGGAGAATCTCCAAGTCATTCAGCCTGTCTGAACCTTGTTTTTTATCGTGAAGTTCCTGTTGTTTGTATGTTGTTGTTTTTGTTGTGGATGAAATAAGGTACAATAGGAATGAAAGGATATACATTTTATTTTATTTTTAATTAAAAAAAATTTTGTTATTGGAGTATAACTGCTTTTGGGCTTCCCAGGTGGCTCTGTGATAAAGAATTCGCCTGCCAGTGCAGGAGACATGAGTTCAATCCCTGATTGGGGAAGATAGTCTGGAGTAGGGAATGGCAACCCACTTCAGTATTCTTGCCTGGGAAATCCCCTGGACAGAGGAGCCTGGCAGGCTATTGTCCATGGGGTCACAAAAGAGTAAAACACAACTTAGTGGCTAAACAGCAACAGCAACAACAATGATTGCTCTAGAATGTTGTGCTAGTTTCTGCTGTACAACAAAGGGATTCAGCTATATACAGACACGTATACGTATACCTCCTCTCTTTTGAACCTCCTTCTCGCTCCACCTCCATCCCACCCTTCTAGGTCATCCTAGAGCACCAAGGTGAGCTCCCTGTGCTATACACCGGCTTCCCACTAGCTGTCTCCATGCGAACAGTTGACTCATTGGAAAAGACCCTGATGCTGGAAGGGATTGGGGGCAGGAGGAGAAGGGGATGACACAGGATAAGATGGCTGGATGGCATCACTGACTTGATGGACGTGAGTCTTGGTGAACTCCGGGAGTTGGTGATGGACAGGGAGGCCTGGCGTGCTGCGATTCATGGGGTCGCAAAGAGTCGGACACGACTGAGCAACTGAGTGTATATAAGTCAGTGCTACTCGGCCTACCCTCCATTCCTTGGCTGTGTCCACAAGTCCTTTCTCTACATCTGTGTCCTCTATTTCTTCCCCCTGCAAAATAGATTCATCTGTACCATTTTTCTAGATTTTGTATACATGTTAACATATGATATTTGTTTTCCTCTTTCTGACTTCACTCGGTGATATACATTTTAGATCAGAATCTTCTAGTATGAAGATTTATTTTTTCTTGTGGCCACATGTGTGCCCACACTTGGTCATGTAGAGAGTCATTTCTTGAGGGCAGGATTATGTCTAATTCAGTTTGTATTCTCATTTTCTGAATGCCAATGACTATACAAGGAGGCACTTGATAAATTGTTGAATTAATGGAACATGAAAAGAAATGAATGAATGGATGAGAATCTGTACCCACCTCCACCCATATACTTAATATTTTCTAGCTTCTACTTGCTTGTAGAGACTTAAGATCCATGGTGCCTTATTTTCAGACTGCTAATCCCAGGCCTGTGTTTTACTGACAGTAAATCTTGATATTCCAGCCTTATTCAAGAGACAGCTGCATAGCTTGAATTCAAAGTATAAGGATCTTTGTGGATTCATAAGTGTTCTAAACTAATT